>JALPQI010003853.1:0-80835 GCA_025490895.1 Thaumatotibia leucotreta | reverse complement strand
ACAAGAATGTATGTATACCTACGTGATGCACAAATACGCTCACTTTGGGTTTTTATTAGTTTTAATCTATTTCTTTATAATCAACTGTTAAATTGTAATTGCACTATTTTATAATCGTTATTTTAGTGTCTGGCTCGAGTTCCTAAAAATTGCTTTTCACGTTTTGTAATAAGAATAACAACTATCGATCCAATGGAAGAAACAAGTACTTATGCAGAGATTTTTATGTATCGAACCGTCAGCCAAAAGTATAAATATTTAAATAGATAAATTTCCAGCTTTAAAATAAACGGATAATTCTTTTTAAACGATCACTACAGTGTATTACTGTGACAGGCGGTTAGACGATTAACCTAATATTACTTGTCTCTGAATAAATAGCAATATAATATTAATTATCTTCCAATATTTTTTTCTAGAAAGTGCTTATTTGTAAAGTTATAACTAGCGTATTCTTTGTACGATGAATTTTATAACTGATAGCAGTGATAGCATTCTCTTGCAGTCTTCACATAGTCAAATTTACACTCATAATTAACTAGCGTACATATAACTAGCAAACAAAATTATGGCTGTGCTAGGTTATTTAACCTTTTGGACGCCATTGGTTGATAGCACGCAAAGACCGATTAATAAGTCACACAGCAATATACCCAAGTGACCCAAGCGTGAAGTCCAAATTTTGTTTTAACTTTTATGCTTCAGTGACGTAGCGCTGGCGTTTCAGTGACAGCGTTTTTATTTGACAGGATCCTGAAGGTGCATTCAGACCAAAAGAGCATTCGCTATTCTAACCCCCTACTCTACGAAATTCGATCGTTTCACAAAACGTGATTGGTTGCTTTCGTAGAGCGGGGGATAGAACAGCGAATGCTCTTTTGGTCTGAATGCACCTTAACCAGGAACCGGAACCTTCTTTTTTCGTTCTTCGGTATATAAACCTCCTCCTTTTTGAAGTCGGTTAATAAATTGTAAGTTAATGGTGTAATTTCAAAATATGATATTGTAAATAAAATAAAATATTGAGCAGTACATACAGAGTATAAAACATTTTAAAATATTGGGCTATTTCGAGGTTTTAGTAAAATACCGGTTCCGGTCCCTGGTCCTGACATTGATGTTTGTAATATTCCTGAAAGATTAAAGATTCCTGATACCAAACGAACTCCCCTGGTGATGGATGAAGATAAGAATTGTCACTATTGCACATTGACCCTAATTGGCAGGAGCTATACCCAAAATCAAACTGTTACAAGTCAAGTAAAAATTGAATGTATGTTTGCTAGTTAATTTAGAACAACTTCTTACGCTAATCGGCATATTTTTACATTATATTCTAAAAAGTATCATCTATTTCGAGTTCAGATCATCAGTAAGCAACTCAAGTATCTCTTCCACGGTTTTCTTCTCTTTGACAAACTTCGCCATCTGTGCCTTTGGCATGGTACCTAAAACATTAAGACGGGATAATCACAGGGGATATATTGAAAGGCCGACCCATAAAAGCCCATTCAATCAAAAGATATACTCTTGCTCAAGTAGCTCGTTGTAAAAAATATCTAGGGCGAAGAGTTGGCTGCCCATAGACAGAACATTTGCATTAAAAAAAAACAACTACACTAAATTATAATCGATCTCGTACTGTGTCTGTACCGTGTGGTGACAGCAGTAAGAATTCATTTGTCACCACCCGAACTCCTCCTGCGGGTGTCGTAAGAGTCGACTAAGGGATTGAAGTGTCACTGACCATTATTTGATAAAACATTGATAATGGGCAGCAGCGTCATCATAGTGGATAGATTACTGCGATCGCCAATCCGCTTGCCCAGCGTGACGATTATGGGCATTTACCTCCTAATGCGTCTATACGCATAGTTAATAGGAGAGGCCTACGTCCAGCAGTGGACTATCATAGGCTGATGATGATGATGATGTACTGTGTCTGGCTTGAGTTCCTAAAAATGGCCTTTGTAATAAGAAATGAACAAAAAAAACTGCTTTGTTCCCATAAAGTATGTTACACAAATATTGGCAATATATACCTTGCAACAGCATCAGTGCATTGATCTTAAGGCGAGAGAACGCGGCCACTTTCTTCTCTTTACACGGCTCCAAGCCCATAGCTTCGATGGAATCCACGAGAATATCATCGATGAGCCGTTTGTTGTAACCTGGACGACAATTCATATTAGAATCTGTACCATAGTACATTGAACCTGCAGCCCTACCGCGAACTACGAAATCCGCAAATTTCGGGTATTTTTTCTCTGTCGCTCTATTGACGCTTTCGTTGGAGTGACAGAGACAAATCCCCGCAATTTGCGTACTTCGATGTTCGCGGTAGCAGGCCTGATCCCAATTTACCCGTTTTTTGGATTAATGTTGCAATCTGAGACTGATAAACCTATATTGTAAGTTCTTTGCAATAGCAAGAAGGAAAGCGATCTTGATACGTCTCTTTTTTAAGAAAATATTTTAGAGTACATCATTCTGTAACAATTAAGAATCATTTACGAACGTTTCAATTATTTTACTATACGTTATACAAAGCAATAGGAAAAATATTAATCGATTAACGTAATAAAGACACGTTAAGATCGTTTACTTCTTTTCTAAAGTTTAGGTACTTATATCGCCTGTGTGTGACCTGTGATGTAATTGGATCTACCAAACCAATCCCAACACTCGAAGTCCTCACTTTCGGTTTACCAATTGGTTATTCAAAAAATCTAAATATTACTGTTTTCTTTTATTTACAATTGACTCCTTATAGTTTTTTTTATTTACAAATGCAACGACTTTTGGTGTCGTCAGCGTTAAAAGGGTTAATTTGTCAACTTTATTTGTTTCAGCATTAATAGTGACAATTATATTTTCACTTAAATTTATATATATTATTGTAAGCTTTTAAATGCAAGGGAATTGCAAGAACGTATTTATTTACATAAAATTAGGCCAATGAAATAGTCGTACCCTAAGACCCTGGAACCAATAATTTACTTTTCAACCCATCACCCTTTCCCAAGCGAAATATACCAGTCGCCCATCCAAAATAAAGACCATATTCCCATAACCAACCGTCACCGAATTAAATGGGAAATGATGTCACTCACTCAAGTCAATTACCCATGTCGCCGTCCGTTGAATCCTGATAAAATTACATTATATGATTTGCTATTAAATAAAAAGAAAAAAACTGGTTACTTTTAAATAAATAAAATAAAAAACGTTTAATTCAGACTCCAAGAAACACACGCATAAGTTAAAAAAAACATATGCAAACTAAGCGCTGACGTATTAAACAAAATCGAGAGACATACATATATTATATACTTGTAATAATGACTTGGGACAAGATAGGATAGTCATTATTTATTAAGCATTTGTTCATTCATTAATCACGTCATTATTTTTTGACTAAAACTAAGCTACGCACTACACATAATATATGTATGGTAGCGAACTAGCGACTTATTATTGCCGCAGTTTGTGCTAAGGAAGGATAACACATGTCGAAATTGCCATTTATAGTCATTGGTGATTTCCGAGTTTGATTTCGTATATTTGAAAGTTGGCAATTAAAATTGACATAGATATTACAATTAAAATAAAAACTTTTATTTGGATACATAGCACTGAACACAAAAAAATGCACGTGATATAGTTTGATACACATACCTTGGCATTTGAAGGGTTACAATATTTCTTGATATTAAAAATTTAATAGAAGTACCTATTTGTATTGTAAAGTATACATAGATAAATACTTCCATGTTGGGCAGTGCATAAGATGCACTATGATCTATACGAACTATGATCAATAAATCGATTTTGTCTTAGCGTGAAAAATTGAAAATCGACTTTTTACAATCTGCCATTAGAACTGTCCGTCGCTCAACTGTTTCTAACACTCCAATCAAAGCTTAGTTGAACAATCAGATACACTAGACAATTTCCAAAATTATCGATTTTGAATTTTCCCAGTTAGCTAAAGACACAGGTTACGAAAATTAGTTTTTTTCCGTTCGACATTGAGACAGATACGTCGATACGTCACAAAAGCGACACACTATGCAAACTATAGTCGACCCATTGTAAAACGATTACCCAGCTATTTAGGGCAATCGCCAAATGACAGTGCATTTTGTTATTGTCATGTTATTCAAGTGACTCAAATCAATGAAATGTTTTATGTATGAGCCCGTTGATGTCTAAAGGCCGCAGTACACATTGGCCCAACGTATGGTAATCTAAGGGATGCCGTTATAAGAGCGATCTCGCGATGTCGCTTGCCTATTTGTGTCCCTTAAATTGACCCACATTGGGCCAATAATATTATGTACTGCTGTCTTAATGCAAGTTTTTCTTTTTTTTTTAATGAATTCCTGTTATTTGCGTACACACAGGAAGCGATGTTCACACTGTAAAAAAAAAACTGTGCAACTTTTTTTTAATAATAGTATACGCACCTAAGTCAGAGAGCTTTTCTTTTGAGGCGATCATGGTGAAAAGTAGAGCGAGATGAAACCTCATTTTCGAAACGAGCATGCTGTCTTTGTTTTCTGGCTTCTTAACAGTTTCGCCCGCTCCGCATTCCTCTGCATGCGCCTCCAACAAAGCTTTAAGTTTGAAGAACGTGCTACATTTAGTACATTTATAGAATTCCGTTTTACTATGGATACTGCGCATATGAGCTTTCATATGGGGCAGTTGGGAGAATGTTTGTGGACACATGGCACATTCAAAGGGTTTTTCTCCGGTATGCCTTCTGATGTGAAGCATGAGAGCGTTTGAGTGTGAAAAAGGCTGCTTGCAGATCCGACAAGAATACGGTCTAGCACCGGTGTGGGAGCGCTTGTGGACTGTCAGTTGGGTGGACTGAGTGAACCGCTGTCCGCAGACATCACATTCATGAGGTCGCTCATTCTCATGCGTTCGCATATGCTCTGTCAGATGCCCTTTCAGCAACTTATTGCAGACCGGGCACTGCATCCTCATACCACCATGACTGACTCGTATATGGCGTGCGATAGAACTAGGTCTTACATAAGTTTTACCACAATATTGGCAAGAATAGTCCTCCATAGCAGAATGTGTTTTTAAATGATCGGAGTAAACTATACGGGAGTCGTAGCTCATGCCGCATATTGCGCATTTGTATCGCCCTGGAGCCATGTGGTGCTTCTCATGTCTTGTTAAAAGTGCTTCTTCTTTAAAGACTTTATCGCAGAACACACATTTGTATATTTGCTGTTTCTCATGCGCATGCTCTTTTTTATGTTCCCTCAACTCCTCAAGCAGGCCAAATGGTTTTCCACATGTTTTACATTCATATTGATAAGTGAGTGTGTGCGGGTGTACTCTCCGCATGTGGGCCCGCAAGTTGCCTCGCTGATGGAACTTTCTATTCGGGCATTCTGGACATGTGTACTGGTTTGGATTGTAATGCAATGAAATGTGTCTTTGCAAAGATGACTTTGAAGAGTAAGTTGTTTGACAAATGTCACATTCATAATGCTCCATAGCAATTAAGAGTCCATTGCTAAGTTTGACTTCTTTCATCTTTTCCAACCTTTGTGCGAGCATTGCATTTTTCCTTTTTTCTTTACTTCTTTTAGCTTTGGTGGAAACTTTTGTTTGACCTGTTTCGGCTTGAATAATAGGTGTGCTTGTATCAATACAAATTTCAATCATATCTACATCTGTGTTATTATCTTTATTAATAACCTGTTGTTCCTCAACCATGACTGTTTCAGTTCCATTTTCAGTTGTTTCTGTTGAACTAATGACCTGGTCTTGTTCAATATTGATTTCAATCATTTCACCATTATTTTGTGTGCTTTCAGTACATTTTTCACTTCCATTTGACTTACTTTTTGAACTGTCACTATTATTTTGGTCACTTAATTCATTATCATTATTGTTGTCTCTGCTAACTGTCTTCTTATTAGATTTAGGGGGTTTTTTAATGAGAAGTTCGCTCATTAATATAGAATCCATGTATTTTATATGCTTATTCCGGGTTTTGAGTTTTCCCTTCTGGGATATAAGTTTGTTGTTTTTAGCTGTAGGCTTTTTAACCAACGCTGCCTTGTCTAGATTCTCCTTCTTCAATGCGGCATCATTGAACACTTCATCTTTAATCAAGTGACCATTTTTAATGAGATATTGTATCCTTTCTTCGTGGGATAAAAACTTGAGCTCCTCTACTTCTTCGAGTCTCATTCTTTTCTTCACCCGCTTACCTGTAGATTTATCATCTTTATTCTTGGGTTTACGTCCAATCTTTGTATTAGCCATGTCGAGCTTATTTTAGTAAGCTGCGTTAGTCCCTGTCCGGAAAGTTAAGTATAAAGCGACCACCACCTGTTATTAGAGTTATTAGTTCGTGCGCCGAGACCCGAGTGCTGTACTTACTTGCTTACATGATACCAGTAATCACCTCTTTATCGGGGCGTGCTCAGATAACTAATTCAAACAAATGAGCCTCACTAATGTGTGAAGGACGCCGCCTTTTGTTTTACAAGAACATCTTCGTTACCTTGTTATGATGACTTATTGTTTAGCACTTCGGCGGCGCTAAAAGATCGAAAGATCCATAACTAACACTCTAATTTACACCATTTTCGAGCCTTGGATATATTTACTCACAGAACAACACTAAGTTGAGTGCACATACGTAATTTTTGTGATTATGAATCTAATTTTATTTGTTTTAGTCTGTGCGAGCGGGACGCGTGAAGGAAGATGAGCGAGAAGGGGTAATGACATTTGCTTGTCACCGGAGCTGTTGGCAGCGGCATCTAGTTTCGTTTCAATGCAACTCTAGTTTAAACATTTGAAATCACATCAAAACTGACAATTCAAGAAGTTCGAAGTACATAATTCATTACAGTAATAACTTTATCAAACAAAGAAAAATATGATATGCGTTAATTTGTATTTTATGAACTGAATCTTACCGCCATCTATCGTTATTTATACAAATGAACACTGCAAGGGGCTGTCGTAGCAGTGCATGTAACCGTGTAACGATCTAGCTATAGGTATGACAGAAGTGTAGCCAATATAGGCCAGCCCGCCCGGGACTTCAAAAGTCAATACCTGCACAAATAAAACAATAATTGACTTGAAACGTCCAATCACGCGAGCGATTATTTATAGACTGGAACGGCCGCGTTCGCTCAGAAGGCAAATGATGCTCACAAACCTTGACTTCAAATCATTACAATGATTCAATGTGGCATCGTAGGTAGATTTTATCATATGGATATCGAATCGTACTTGAAGATAGTATCCGTTGGTACTAAAAAGGATGACTAAAGTGACTTCTCTAGCTACCTACCTACTCTACATGTGCGAGTAGCTATGTAGAGTAGTGTAGGTACATGTACTTAGAGGGTTATTTACCTATTAATTAGGTTAATTATATTTTTAGCCCTGTAAAAGCAGAAGGCGCTTATTTGCAAGAGTGAGAAAGTAAAATAGGTAAATAGTCATTATTTACTAACCTTCATAGGTTGTTAAACTATAGGTAAACTTATAAAATAATTACCTAAAACTATTTTAAGACTAGCTAGTGCAAGGTGTTAGAAGTTTATCGTTCTAAATGTTACGTTATTTTATTGTATCTTCGTTGCAACTGCAATAACAAATCTAGGTAATGATAAGATAAGAATAATTTCTACAAATATGCAGTAATTGCGTAATAAATCCCGATGCAAGTGTAATCAATACCGTCTCATTTGATTGCATTATAATTCACTTATACTTTTTAATTTTTAGAAAAGTCTTAAGCACACTAATATTGCAAGCTTTTACTGTTAAAGTTATTTAAATAAAATAATTAAAAACTCACTTTCTCAAGCGTTGATGTCTTTAACATTATATGGCGGATGTATTAAAAAGACATCAACGACTAACATCGCAAAAGTACATAAACTGGATCGCCACTTTACACAGATGTATATGTAAACATAACATACACAGATATAAGCAATAGGTATCTATCTATACATATAATACCAGCTTTGAACAAGTGCGCATTATAGGTACCTACATACTCGGTCTTCGAGTATTTAGACTCAAAGCACTCGGTCAAATAATTACGGGTCGGGTAGATTTTTTAATAGAAAATACTGTAGATAAGCAGTGTAGTATATTGCACCTGTAAGAGTGGGGGTAGTCGCCTGGCAGCTGTGGCGCCGAGTGGACGTACTGGGAGTGGTTGTGTGGGCTTATTGTGCATTTTACAAGTGGCGAACGAGGAAAATGTAAGTACTAAGTGTACGTTATTTTTGAAGAATCGTAAAAGGAAAGGAAAACAATAAGTTGGTCAAAAAAAGTTGTAGTAATAAATAACAGTAAGACAAGATTGGATGTTACGTTATGCTTAATGATGTTTACTGAAATAACGGCCTTTGCCTACAATAGGTAAAATAATTACACAGATAGCAACTCTAAATGTTGTTTACGAAATTTGTCTCGGCCGGCTATCGTGATATTCGTGATGCACCTATTGCTAACTTGAAGTTATGAGTACCTACTTACACAGGTGGTTGAACCTGCTTATTTACTTGTATATTAGACAAGTATCCTTCTTTTAACGATAAAACTACTAAAATAAAGCAATTTGAAACGATAAGTAACATTATTATGGTAGTAGGTAGTATTTACTGCTACCATAAAAAGGAGAATTACTTAGGTATTTTAAAGAAAGGTGTTGTATGATAAATAATTACAAAGATTTAATTAATTTAAAATAAGTTTTGTTGTGAATATGATTGAATATGCGTGCTAAAAAAGAGGTTTGCTACCTATAGGTACATATGCATATTTCATTGTTCGTCAATCAAAAATATTGTTGAACACTGTTATATCTAAGTCGTAACTTAAGTAGACATGATAAACTAACAAACAAGGTGTGTACAGTATATTTCGGTGTATGAATAACAATGGATACTAATTGAAAAGTATTGGAAGGTCAATAAGACAGACAAAACTATGGTATATATAATTACTTACCCATGCCTACCTATTGCCGTTGAGCTAGGTACTTACTTACCTATAGGTATATTATGTGGAAGGTCAATATGACAAACCAATTACATTGTTGTTACAATATTGTTGTGTTGTGTTACTGTTGTGAGAGGTCAATTTGATAGACCGCATGGATAATAAAAGTGATAATATGGAATACTTTTACATGGAAGGTCAATGTGATAGACCACAAGTATGGTGAAAGTGATAAATAAGTGAGGATCTGCATATGAAAAGTCAATATGATAGACCACAGGTAGTGAAAGTGATAAGTAAGACTTTCATATGAAAGGTCAATTTGATAGGCCACAATGAAAGGTCAATTTGATAGACCGAGTGAGGAACACCTACATTGTCCATGAGTACTTGATATTTATGGTATTGACAAGTTGTGGAAGTTGTTGAATGGTAAATGTTGATGGAAGGTCATTGGATCCTGTTTAGTTACAAATTTGATTAAACAGAATCACATGTTGTTCCAGATCGCACCAAAATGACACAAGTAACATCAGCACTTCCGAGTCTAGACCATTTCGATTGTGGAGGTGACCCGGTTTCTGTTGGGGTAAGATGGGAAAGATGGAAACGGGCCCTCGAAATATACTTTTTGGCTGCTAATATTGAAGACGATGTAGTAAAGCGAGCCACACTCCTACATCTTGGTGGACTCACTCTGCAAGATGTATATTACAACTTGCCAGGTGCTCATGCGGAAGAATCTGACAATGTCGATGTTTATAAAGTGGCTATGGAAAAACTAGATGCTTACTTTTCTCCTAAGCAGAGCAGATATTATGAACGTTACATCTTCAGACTTATGAAACAAGATGAAGGGGAAAGGTTTGAAGCTTTTCTCGTGAGACTTCGTCAACAGGCAGACAAATGTAAATTTACGGCAAAGGACGAACATTTGATCGATCAAATTATTGAAAAGGGACATAGCCCTGAATTGCGGAAAAAGATTTTATCTGGAGGTGATAGCATCACTTTGCAGCAAGTGATCACTATAGCTACCACGCTTGAGACCGTCAACCGACAACTAGACACATTTGGGAAAACTGGTACAAGTAAGACAAATGAATTGGATATCAATAGAATTGACACCAAGAGATTTCCCGCCAAAGGCCCTTCAAAGACTTGCTATCGATGCGGTAGCAATAAACATCTGTCTTTCTCGTCCGATTGCCCCGCTAAAGATAAAAAATGTTTGAAATGTGGTATTATTGGGCACTTTAGGGATCACTGCAAAACTAGGAAACTAAAACGAAAAATAGAAACACGCAAAGATGACAAATTTGATCAAAATAAAAGAGCCAGGTTGGACAGCTCCAAAAAAGATACTGAAGAAGTAGATTATCTATTTCACCTGGCCGTCATCAAATGTCAAATCAAATGTCAAGTTGATGCCGTCATCAAATGTCAAGTTGGAGGTGTCACTATTGAGATGCTGATAGACTCTGGCAGTAAGTGCAATATTGTCACTGACAAAACGTGGGAACATTTAAAAAGCCATGGCGTTAAAGCCACAAATCAGATTCCGAATCCTGACAAAACCTTACTGCCCTATGGCAGTCACAAGCCGTTGGAGATAATTGGGGCATTCGAGGCACTAATACACATTCCTGATGGACTTTCCACAACGGGTACCTTCTACGTAATTCGAAACGGGACGCGAAATCTTTTGGGAAAGATCAGCGCGATCAAACTCAATGTTCTTAAAATTGGCATAGCGATCAACAATGTCAGTACATTTCCCAAATTTAAGGGCGTTAAAATTCAAATCCCAATAGATGACAAAATAAAACCGGTTATCCAACCATATAGAAGGATACCGATACCTTTACTAGAGAAAGTTAACTCAAAATTGGCTGAACTTCAAGAGGCTGACATCATTGAAGAGGTGAATGAGTCTTCAGAATGGGTATCACCAATGGTACCAGTACTTAAGGAAAACGGTGACCTTCGGATTTGTATCGATATGAGAAGGGCAAATGAAGCCATTATAAGGGAGAACCACCCGCTCCCTACTATGGATGAACTGTTGCCCAATTTCAGACAAGCAAAAATATTTTCTCGCCTTGATATAAAAAATGCTTTCCATCAATTAGAGATAGACGAGGATAGCAGGCACATTACAACCTTTAGCACCAGTAAAGGATTATTCCGATATAAACGATTAATGTTTGGAGTATCGTGTGCACCCGAGATGTTCCAGAAAGTGCTAGAGAAAATGTTGTTGGGATGTGAAGGCACTGCAAATTTCATTGATGACATCATAGTTTACGGCTCTGATGAACAAGAACATGACGCACGACTTAAAAAGGTGCTACAGGTATTGAAAGATAATGATGTCCTTCTTAATGAAAGTAAGTGCATTTACAAGACCAGTAAAATAGAGTTTCTTGGTCATGAACTCACTGCAGAAGGGGTAAAACCTCTCGATAAATATATTCATGCCATTCAGTCCACAAAACGACCCACCAATGTAGAAGAGATTCAAAGTTTCCTCGGATTGGTCAACTATGTAGGAAAGTGGATCCCCAATTTAGCCTCCCTAACAGAACCCCTCCGACAGCTAGTGCGGCTGAAATTAAGTAAAACGACGGATCTCTGTAAATATTGGACAAATTCTCAAGAAGAAGCGTTTGAAGCATTGAAGGCGAGGCTGTCAAACATTCAAACGTTAGGCTACTACAACCCTGCCGACAGAACGCAGATAGTAGCGGATGCATCGCCAGTTGGATTGGGAGCCGTACTTATTCAAATAGACCGTAATGGTCCCCGTGTCATAGCATTCGGTAACAAGAGCCTAACTGACTGCGAGAAAAGGTACTGCCAGACCGAGAAAGAGGCCTTAGCGCTCGTCTGGGCAGTCGAACATTTTAAAATATATTTGTTCGGCAAAGAGTTCGAACTTGTAAGCGACCATAAACCTTTGGAAACCATTTTCGGACCCCGATCTAAGCCATGCGCACGTATTGAGCGCTGGGTCCTCCGCTTACAGGCTTACAAGTACAAAGTGATTTACCGCCCGGGCAAGGATAATATTGCTGACCCTATTTCTCGACTTAGCCAATCAGTCAGACCGGAACCATTCGACAATGAAAATTATATTAACGCCGTAATAGAACATAGCAGACCAATAGCAGTTCCATTAAAAGAAATTGAAACCGCTTGTGCTACAGACGAAGAAATTATGGCGCTTAAAGCCGGGATATACGAGAAGAAATGGCACGATTCAGTTAGTGCTTATAAACTTTTTCAGGCTGAGATCTGCTTTCAAGGAAATATCGCCTTAAGAGGAAATAAACTAATTATACCCAAAGCACTCCGAGACAGAGTAATTGAGGCTGCTCACCAGGGCCACCCTGGCATCGTAGCCATGAAGACTCGTCTCAGAACTAAAGTGTGGTGGCCAAAGATTGACCGTGACGCTGAAAATAGAGTTAAGGCCTGCAAAGGATGCACACTGGTTTCAGCACCTAATCCTCCACACCCCATTAAGAGGCGTGAACTTCCGGCCGAACCTTGGGTCGATGTGGCGGTAGATTTCTTAGGACCTCTGCCCTCTAGTGACTATTTACTGGTTCTCATCGACTACTACAGTCGCTACAAGGAGATTAAGGTCATGCGAGGTATTACGGCGATCGACACGGTTAGAGTCCTCAAAGAAATATTCTCTCGGTTGGGTTATCCTACTACATTGACATGTGATAATGGTAATCAGTTCACCAGCGAGACCTTCAAGACTTTCTGTAGAGAATGCAATATTGTCATATACAATACGATTCCTTATTGGCCGCAAATGAACGGCGAGGTCGAACGGCAGAACAGGGACATTCTCAAGCGATTGAAGATCAGCCAGTTAGAGAAAAAGGAGTGGAGAGACGATCTTCTTGAATATCTATTTATGTACAACAGTACTCCACACACCACGACAGGTAAAACTCCGTCGGAACTTTTCTTTCGAAGGCAGTTTCGGGATAAAATACCCGCAGTGGCTGATATGGAGTCCAAAATATTTGATTCTGATGTAAGGGACAGAGATAAAGAAAAGAAAGAAAAAGGGCGGGAATATGCGGATAGAAAAAGGAAAGCAGTAGACAATGGCCTTGAAATTGGGGAAAAAGTCTATGTCAGAAATTTGATTAAGGATAATAAACTTACACCTAATTTCAATCCTGAATCGCATACAGTGACGGGTGTGAGCGGTGGGGATGTTAGAGTGAGAAATGATTCGACAGGAAAGGAATATCGAAGGAATGTTATTCACCTGAAGAAAGTTGAAACTGGGGAATGGGCTATTATTAATAAAAATAGTGACAATGTCATTGATCCAGACACTGATAATGATGAAAATTAAATTCATTACTGTGTGATTAAGCTTAATATAAATAATTATCACTTACAAGTAATTAAATGATTGTACACTAAAAACTAATGATTTACTTTAATTTTCTTCAATGAGGAAGGGATGTAGTATATTGCACCTGTAAGAGTGGGGGTAGTCGCCTGGCAGCTGTGGCGCCGAGTGGACGTACTGGGAGTGGTTGTGTGGGCTTATTGTGCATTTTACAAGCAGGCTGATTTGAAATAGATTTTTTAAATATTTACAGTATTTTATTTATGAGACGAAGGTAGACAACTGAGCTCTCAGCCCACCTGATGGAAATCGGGAACTGAGGCCCATGGACATAGTGACCAAAAAATCGCCTATGCGCTGCCTACCCTGAGGACTTAGATGGATTGCCTCTATGCCAGTAATTACACCGGCTATCTTACCCTCAAACCGAAATTTAGCGGCGTGAGACGGTGGCAGCTATCCGGGCGGACCCTGCACGAGGTCCTACCACCAGCAGAAGGATAAATGGAATCTATTTTTATTTGAAATTGTACCTAATAATTTGTCGGTGATAAAACCAAGAGAGTTCTTGGTTATTATTTATATACTTAATGCAAGTTTTTTGGTTTAGGTACATTTTTTTTTTGTTTTATACTGACGAATGATATACATCTATGAGAGATAAGGTATTACCTACAGTCAACGATGGTTGTAATGCCTCGATTGTTGTGTTTACATACGCGGATGCGGATTTTTTCCGAATGGACAGTAATATGACAATGGTATGAATTGGAATAATAGTCCGACTATTGTTGTTGGGCCACGAAACCGGCTTTTACGGCTAATATAGGGTTAGTTGTGGAACATTGACACAAACGGACACAATGAAACTTTGCGATATCTCGGAAACCTGATCTTAACGGCTAGCCCCGTCTATCAAATAAGGACGAGCTTAGGGACCCTCCACAACTCCCCAGGGTGCGAGCGACGATCGTAGAAGGAGCACGTCGCTACATGCTTCAAAGCGAATTGAACCAGGAAAAGTAACAATTTTTATTTATATTTCGTAATTTTTTGTAAGAATACAGAGAATTGTTTGGTAGTATTTATATTTTTGTCGTATTGTATATATATTCAAGTTTATCTTAAGCTAAATACTTTTAAAATAAGGTCAAGTTTTGGCCTCGTTTTTTTATTTAGTTTAAAATAATACCCTGGTGTCTCACAATGAAACATTTTTATGTAATATACAATGAAACAGGTCCATGTTTCGTTGTGTACCGTATAGTTTTATTGTACACCGAATGTGAAATTGCAAAAGGTTACTATTCTATGCGACTGTTTATTTAAACATGTTTCATGTTTAGCACCTAATTATCAACCTATTAAGGCCCACTTGTATAACCTAGGGTTAAACACTGACCAGTAAAATGGTCACTTTAGCTCCTGCTGGTGAATACCTGGTTATTTGGCTAAACCCGGGTGGTACAAGAGAGTCTAAGTACTACATTTCTAATATTTTTGGTTGACTAGTATAATTATATTATATATTAAATATTTCGTAAAATTATATGCGTAGTAATAGTGGTAATAAAAAATATTTTTTATCTTTTAAAACATTATGTTTCTACATATTGTATTAATATGTGATTTGAACATTTTTCGGTTGCTTAATGCGCCAATGTCATAAAGATTCGTTAATAAACTAATCTTCCCAAGAATTTTACTAAGAACAACCACATAATATATAATAACCTGTTTTACTACTGATTATGTAACTCTGTTTCAATGTTGGTTACCCGTGATATTTTTAGTTTACAATGAAACAGCTCACGGTGTTTCACTGAACACTATTTGGGTCATTCTCATAGGGCATGTTTTTAGGGCGTCGGGTAGAATAACTTTGTATTCTTGCATATATATGGCGTAAAAAAAATGTTGGAGGGTAGTTTTCGTTTTATTCTACCTGTAGCAGTTGTAATTTCGAAGATAATCTGTTGAGAACTAGTAATAAAAAAATATAAAAGCCTACTTTTATCATGCTCCATCAAGCGTACAGACACCAAAATTTGGGACAAACCCCTTTGCAACTCGGGAACCACTACTATTACCTAACACAGGGTATTGTTTTATTATAGTCAATTAAACAAATTAACATTTTGTTAAGTTGATTGTTATTTCAACTGCTTGTATAAAGAAATATGATTTTTTCTCCGCGCGTACGAATTTATGACTAAACTCCGTCATTGGAAGCAAAACAAAGTTTCATATCACTATTTGCAATTTTACGCACATCACTATTGCATTGAGCGAGCCAGTTCAGTCTTGTCTGTGACACGTTGGGCGACGGAGGTGCGTTTGGCGACGCTGGGCGATTTTACGAACGTAAGTATCTAATCTCCGTTTTTTGTCACTTGCATTTTCTCAACTCCGTTTAGTCATTTATTTTTCTATTGGTGTGTTTGATCGTTCTACTATTTAAGTATAATGAATTAAACTGTATTACCTGTTAAATGCGTGAAATGTCGTTGTACTAAATAAAATAATTAATGAAATAAAAATAAAAAATAGCTTTCTCCCTAGGCTCCGTCAAATAAACTCCGTCAAATATTTAGACGGAGTTGAAAAAATACGTGCATTTAGTATCTAAGTGAGCAGTCACATGCAAAAAAAATTGTTTTTCATGACATTTGCTGCTAAATTAAAATTAAAGTACCTATACTCCCTTTCTTTAATTAGGTACCTACTGCGAATTTTACATAGACATGTACTGTTTACATAGTACATTGATCTTCAATACCAAGAAAAATAAAATATGGGAAATTTGACGCAATTTCTTCGTTCTGAATACTAACGATAGATTTTTTTACTTACTATACCGTTTACAGCATTTTTGGAGCTAGGGCTTTTCGTTAAACTTACTTCAATTTTATAATTTTTTTGTTTCATATACTTAGAATGCCGGAAATCAAAAAACCTACGGTAGAGTATATGAAAGAAGCTCAACGTAGGCGTAGAGCTAAAATAAAGCAAAATTTCGAAAAATACGCTATGTCAAAATAAAAAGAGCATCAGCGTAAAATAAGTATTATTACGTGTAACATGTTATTCACAAAGTTATTGTTAATGTTTGTTTTCGTCCATGCCTTTTAAAATTCGTATACAAATTAATGAAAAAGTCACTTTTTCTGCTCCTATGCCTCTATGTCCTTTTGTACGCTTAAATCTTTAAAACTACGTAACGGATTTTGATGAGATTTGAAGGTTTACATGTAGGTATAGTACCCGTGCGAAGCCGAGGCAGATCGCTAGTATTAAAATATATAAATTCTCATTCAGGTTTAAGAGCACTGTATCCATCAACTCCATATCATTATTTCTAAACTCCGTATAAAATATATCAATTCCGTCGCAACATTCTCAAATCCGTCTTGGTGAAAAAAACAATGGCTTATAAAACGTGAACTAATAGATACATATGAGGGACAAAAGTATACATATGATTTAAATAACTCAATGATTCGTATTTTATAGATAATATAGCAGTAAACATACTGTACAAAATCAAGACGGAGTTGAGGCTGAGAACGCCTAATTCTGAGAATGACCCATTTATTAATACACATTGAAACAATACAGTTTTTTCAAAAACATTTTAAGAATATATACGCAATTTTCAGAACTAGAGCCACTTTTTTAATACCATAAATAATTATGACTATTAGTCTATTTTATGACAAAATATACGATTCTTAACTTTCAAATTGGCTGAGATAGGACAGTTTAAAAAGTTGAACGTTTCATTGATGGCAATAGTTTAAGTAATATGTTTAACAATAAAACATACGTACGCAATAAAACAACATGATAATTATGTTGTCACAAAGTGTATAATATCTGTCGTGGAGATGCCCAGGACCCTCCCGCGTACGCCTGGGTTGCAGTCATACTACGAGGATACATAAAACATAACTTTTTTTGCAATATGTCGCAGTTGTCGACGACATTGTTAAGTTACTATGAAACTTGGGTTGTATACAATGAAACATTCTTTCGGTTTCATATATCTTTCAGTGGTCTTATTAATCATTTAACAAATTAGAATCCTACTAAACTAAAGCTACTCCAGCCTACCGTTTTTATCAACTTTCCTTTATTTCATTGCAAGCGTACTTATATATATGTTACATATAACACAGTTCCAATGTTGGTTAAGTCTGTTTCATAGTTCATTGGATTTATTACATCTGTTTCAATGTAAAAATTCAGATGTTTCATTGAATACATGCACGAGGACACAATTAAACAAATCTAATTTTTTGTTTAAAGTTGTATAACACATATACTATTAAAAATAATTAGAAACCAAGAATGCGATTCAATAGCCAACTAAATTGTTTATCTTCGAACACAATATCTCACTCGTAACTTCAAAAACACCAGAGATACAATGGTTTGAAATTTAGTTGTTTCATTGATCCACAACTTGTTTACCCTATAGTTAACCAAGTCCGGAATGATGCGTCCGATACAGAAAGTATCAAAGTAAGGGTCGATTGTAAAAAAAATGTACATACTTAGTTAAAAAGGCCTCAATCAATACACACATCACATCATCAGCCTATAAGAGTCCACTGCTGGACGTAGGCCTCTCCCATTAACTATGCTTATAGACGCATTAGGAGGTAAATGCCCAAAATCGCCACGCTGAGCAAGCGGATTGGCGATCGCAGTAATGTGTCCACTATGATGACGCTGCTGCCCATCATCAATCTTTTATCATACCCAATTGTAAATGACACTTCAATCCCTCAATCAATACAAAAATCACTAAATTCTGTTCATCATCATCATCATCATCATCATCATATCAGCCGAAAGACCCCAGAGATTGCCACAATGACCGATCCTGTGCCACCAGCGTCAAGTGGGGACTCCTGCGACCGTCACCAGGTCATTAGTTCACCTTGCAGGGGGCCTACCCACGCTGCTCCTTCTGGTACATGGCCGCCACTCGATTCTATGCGCAATGTGCCCCGCCCACTGCCACTTCAGTTTAGCGATTCGGAGAGCTATATCGTTTACTTTGGTTCTACTGCGGATGGTCTCATTTTTAATCCGATCTCGCAGAGAGACTCCTAGCATAGCCCTCTCCATTACCCTTTGAGTGACTTTGAGCCTTCTTATGAGGCCCATTGTAAGCGACCACGTTTCAGTTCCGTATGTCATCACTGGCAACACACACTGATCAAAGACTTTCGTCTTCAAACACTGCGGAATATTGGACGAAAATATGTGTCGTAGCTTCCCGAACGCTGCCCAACCGAGTCAGACGGCGAAGCTTGTTCTTATCTTGTTTTATTAGAATCGCTCCCGCCTACGCCATAGCCTTACCACCCCCGCCGGTTCCGTGGCCCGCCGCTTTCCCCATTGTTCCCCCATTGTTAACTCACAATGGCCGCTTGCCCCACGCTTGCACAACCACCACGACATTGTTGTTGTTGGCAACATCTCCCGAATATGAGTGAGGTAATGAACTGCTCCCGAAATGTCAACCTACCTCAAACTTCGGGAACCCTGTCACACTAAATGGCGGCTTCTTTGGAGTGACACACGCAAATGCTTGAAATTTAGGCCTTCGGGGGGCTACCACGATCTGGGCATTTCTCCGAGCGTTTCAACCGTGACTTCGGTAGCGGCCTTATCACACGAATCCCGTGAGAGATGCAAGAACTTTTGGAAATATTGGTAGACGTAGTTGACAACTACGAATATATCAAAAAAAATATGAGATATTCACGGAAATCGGGTAATAATGATGCCACCGAAGTCACGGCGGTTGAAACGCTCGGAGAAATGCCGATCTACTAATACGATTCAGTTTAGGACCTAATCTGAATTGTGATGTGTCAGTTCCATAGAATAACTGTCAAAAACTGACTGGCCGAACCTAAACTGAACGGTTCTTTTTTTTTCGTTCTTCAGGATATACATGTAGATAGATTAGATATATTCTAAGTTTTTGTTATTTTTTATCATACTTATATTTATTTTAAGAACTACAATGTATCTACATAGATTAAATCTAACTAATCTACTTAACCTAACCTATGTATAAGATTGGCCCTTGTGGTATTGTACCGGGGATGCTGGCGGCATTTCCTCGCTATATCGCAACACTGATGCGTTGTGCGAGGAAGTTGCCAGCTCTTCGGTCTTTAGTTACGTCAATCAGACGTTTCGCGATCTCAGCAAATAATTTGCGTGTGCTGGGGCCCCATCGGTCTGTGTTGATTCTAAGTTAATGAGTAATTTAAAAATACGAAGTTTTAAATTACAATTAATACAAATATTGAGTACTACATAAAGAATATCAAACATTTTAAAAGGCTATTTCGAGGTTTTCTAAAATACCAGTATCTGGTGTGAGCACTCTGTCTCTGTCATGAAGGTGTAATCCCACAAGCCCGTTGCAGACCCTTGAAAATCAAGATTCACTATGTCAAAGGCGAGGGTGAGGTGTCGACACGTTATTTAGGCGACCTTGATGACCAGCAGAATAATACAGTCTCCATCCGGATATACGGAGCGGCCGCGATTCTCAAAAATATCTGAACATGCAGTCAAACGCCACGCCATGACAATACCTATAGCTTGTGCTCAGATCCGCTTTGATATATCTGGATGCTTAGCCAAGTTGCCAATCGCTAACGCTTCGTTCGTGGTTCGCGGTATTGCCTCAGGCTTCCATATTGTCATGGAATTCTGGAATGGATATTTTTCTCCAACATGCAATGAAATAGGTCGCCGGCTTAAAGGCAGAACCAACTATTTCGGTAAAACATCTTTTAGCAAATAGTGTTCTTTTTCATTTTAGCCGTGTGGTGACGGCAGTTTAAGCCTCGGTCGTTTTGACCAGCCGCCGCCCGCCGCGTGCGGCTGACGACAGACGCCGGCCGCCGCGGCCAGCGTATGAACTGGGTATTATGGTCGTTTTGAGATCGTAGCCGCGGCGGCCAATCGCGGCAGTTTCCGAGGGTTTTGTTTGTGAACGGACGTGTGTGATGGAAAAAACTATAGCATATCTACTGCTTAAGGAAGAAGAGGAGGAGGACTATCTAATAGTATTAAGAAAAAGAAGAACAACATATTTAAATGTCGAAAAACGGAGGGTGCCTACAATATTTTGATCACTAGGCATTTAAATGATAATGAACTAAAATATATTGTGCACTTTAACTAATTCAATCAAAAACTCGTCACTTTCCTTTGTAAATTTATCCATATTGTCCTCACGTCCACACGCCGCAATGCTCCAAAATGACTAGAGACGCGGCGGCCAGCGGGCGGCAGTAGCGGGCGGCGCCGCGGCGCGGGGACGCCGCACGCGTCGGGCGAAAACGACCACTCCCAAACATTCCCGAATAAACCATTCCCACCATTCGTCGGCTGCGGCCGGCGGGTGAAAACGACCAAGGCCTAAGAATAGATTTGTCACCACCCCAACTCCTCCTGCGGGTGTCGTAAGAGTCGACTAAAGGATTGAAGTGTCACTGACCATTATATTATAAAAGATTGATGATGGGCAGCAGCGTCATCTTTAGGGTTTGCAATATCCGCCTGGTTTTAATATCCGGATAATATGGATAGTAATAATTGTATTATCCGAATATCCGGATATTTTGGATAATTGCGGATAGTGGTAAATATAATAATATAATTCTTTTAATGGGTGTAATTCGTCAAAATAAGCATTATAGTAAACTATATAACGATTCATCATCCACCTGTGTAAATCCACTGCTAGACATAGGCCTAATTTGCCAATGTATGCCACAGAGCGTGGTCAGTTGATTTATGCATCCAATCGCTGCCGGCCCTCCTACGCAAGACGGTGCCACCCGTGCCACCTGGCTAGAGGATGTCCAACGCTGCGTTTGCCTAGACGCGTTCTCTACTCCAGAACACGCTTACTCCAGCGATTATGGTTGTGCGACTTGTGCGACATATATAGCCAGTCCACTACCACTTCAACGTGCTAACTTTCAGAGCTATGTCGGTCATTTTGGTTCTCTGGCGGATCACTTCATTCTGAATTCTGCTTTTCAGAGAAACTCCGAGCATTCATTAAACTTAAGTATGGATTAAGTAACCCCAAAGTCAGTGTCCACGTCTCGGCTCCGTAGTCCGTACGTCATTACAGGGAGCACACACTGATAAAATACTATTGTCTTCAGGCTCTGTGATATATCCGACGAAAATACGTAGGTAATGCAACTTTCTATTCTAACGTTACGTAATTCAACGTTGCCTAACTCAACTGAATTCTCCTATTGGCTTCCTTTTCACTGTTGTATCTATCTAACTGCAATATTTTCCCGAGGTAGACATATTCCTTAACGACTTCAAGATATACGCCATCTGTAATTACTGGGCTCAGAATGACGAGGCCATTAAACATGACCTTCATCTTGTCCGTTCCGTGTTCATTCTGAGACCAATTCGTTGGGAGGCTGCATTTAGGCTGTGCAGCATTTCTTGAACTTATTGCAGCGATGCTGCTATGACTACGATATCAAATCATCGGCAAATCTTAAGTGTGATGTGAGAATAGTGAGATGTATTCGCCGTTTATATTTATGTCACGCCGTTCCAGTTTAGAGTCTTGAACAACATGTCTTCCAATGCATTTGTAAAGTTTCGGGGATATAACATCCCTCCGTTACTCCTTGATGCAATGGAATCGGTCTTGTTTGACTGTTCTTTGCTTGAACGAACACAGTCGGAGCGTCATACAGGCTTCTAAGCACCCCGATGTATCGAAAATCCACTTGGCACCGATGTAGGGAGACCAGAACAGATCAGGTCTCGACGGAGTCAAACGTCTTCTCATAGTCCACGAAAGCGTGACACATAGGCTGATTATACTCCTGAGGCTTCTGTACAATCTGCCTTACAGGGTCTATGGTGCCAAATCCTCCCCCAAACCCGGCTCACTCCGGTGGTTGCAAGTCTTCTATCCGTCGCGCCAGCCTATTTGTGACGACTCTCGAAAACAGCTTGTATACGTGGCTCAGTTTTATCACCCTTTTTGAAGAATGAAACTACCATACTCCTGCTTCACGCTCTTGGAGTCCTCCCTTCGTGAGAAACGGAGTTAAATATGTACTGCAGCTGCCTGAGTACAGGAGTTCCCCCTGCCTTTAAGAGCTCAGTTGCAACTCTGTCCTCACCTGGGGCTTTTACATATTTAGGTTGTTTAAGGGCCAACCCAATTTCGTCAATGCTGACATCGGGAAGTTCATCGGTATAATGTCGGACTAAAGTAGCTCGGGATCGAAGGGAATGGGTTCAGGCACCTGAGATCCAAAGACATACAACTTGCCATAGAAGTCTTACATCTCTGATATGATCTCTGGATAAGAGGAAACAATATTGGCGGCAGTCAGCTTTGACATGTGGCTCCGCCCAAGACGCTTCACGAAAACTTTTGAACGTCGATTTTGTTTTATTGCCTCCCTAATATCCCATTGTATCGCTTTTCGAATCTGCTTTGTAAGTGTTCGTTGTTCTACCGCCGTAGCCTGTGTATTTACGCGTCTCTATTTCATGAGCTCTAAGGTCTCCTCTGAAAGTTTGGATTTTCTACCCGCATGTCTCTTCCGACAGAACCTGCTACCCACATTTATAAGGTTACGCAGGCAAAATCCTTTCTTATCACCTCGACATGCGTGTCGTTTCAGATGATAGTATATATTTGTGATACTAGAATAAATTTAAGTAGTCCACAGTGGACCTGCAACTAAACTTGTACACGACTAAAACCCTTAATAGTACGTCCTATTAAAGGTTTTAGTTGTGTATGCTTGCACGCCTTGCACATTATAATAATTTGAAAATGAAATGAAATGAAATAACATTTATTTATGACAAGCACGATGGACATATACACATTTACAAATAAGTACACAACAACAGCTTGCCACAAAAAGGGTCACAACTCAGCATGTAGCTGGCTAGGCCAGCGCTGTTCTTCCGTTGTGACCCACCAGGTACGTACACTAAGCCGACAAGGCGACCACGCTGACAAACAAGTGACAACAAACACAGATAATTTAATTAAATCCATAATAGGCATGATGACTGGCAAGTCAAATCAGCATCTTAATGTTAAATAAATTATTGTAACTACAGTCATCATCCCTATTACAGCCTTAAAAAACTAAACTTACAATATGCCGGTATATAAGGTAAAATAAAAAATAAAAATTTACAAATTACGCACGATGGCTGGCATCATACTTCATCGGCCGCGTCGCGTTGCACACCGTGTGATATTGCCCTAACAGTGACGTTGAGTGATTTGAGGTACCAAAAAGGTAGTAAATAAAGTTTAAACCATGATTTGTGTTTAGTTAAAAATATCCGTTATTCGGATATTTAGAGGTTAACTATCCGGATATTTTTGGATGTTAATTTTGGCGGATATCCGGATAATCCGAATAGTGGATTATCCGGATTGCAAACCCTAGTCATCTTATAAAAGATTAATGATGGGCAGCAGCGTCATCTTAGTGAACACATTACTGCGATCGCCAATCCGCTTGCCCAGCGTGGTGATTATGGGCATTTACCTCCTAATGCGTTTATACGCATAGTTAATAGGAGAGCAGTGGACTATCATAGGCTGATGATGATGATGGTTCTATGACATTGGCATAAAATACGATTTGTCAAAACCAACTTTAAGGAAATAGTTGGTTCTGCCTTTAACCCAACGAGATATTTGTCTTTACATTCCTTAAAATAGACTCGGAAGTATCGCTTTTAGGGCGCAGTATCTCACTGGGATGGAAATGGAATTTCATAACACTTTTCAAGCCTAGGCCTGCAAAGTAACTTTTTTTTATTTAGACAAAATTGTCATTATTTTATTTTGTATGTTTGAGAAAAGCACTATACATGCCAGGGCGTGAAAACGGATTCCCAGCCTCGTTACCTATCTGTATATACCTACCAACTTGGCCGGAAACCTCATTTTCCCGGCCTCTGATGTAATGTACTATTTTGAGCATCGTGGCCACTCCTATATACATATGATAGCGAAAGGAATCTGTAAAATTCTCTTGCGAAACTTCATTAAGTTTAATTCATACGTAATTTTTGACAATCTAATTTCATACGTTGTTGGACATATTTTGTAAGATCGCGGGACCAATTGTTTTCCACAATTTACAATTTCAACACACGTTGCGTTATTTTATTATACTTATTATATTAATGGAAAACTTGACTCAATTCGTGTTCGTAGTTTCAAAACATATATTTTTATTTAAACAATGGTAAGGACGTAATTATCTATACGAAATGTTGTAGTACAAAGGAGGGTGGGCGAATTACAAACGGTATGCCTATAATATGTTAAGCTCCGTAACTTTTACTATGACAGGAACTTCCAAATATGTGTGTGAAGAAACTTGATACTTAGCACTTAAAAACTGGGAGTTATAGAGTATTTAACTATCGCAAGTATGTCGCAAGTGTTACAACAACCTTTCCAAAAATATATAGTTTATTGTTATTGGCTATTAGGCCAGGGTCCATACATTTTTGCCCATTCTCCTTACCTACTTGCACGACGGGCAATGAGCAAAACGTAGTTGAATCACATCATCAGCCTATCTCAGTCCACTGCTGGACGTAGGCCTCTTTCATTAACCTATGCTTACATTGCTTACCTATAGACGCACGAGGTAAATGCCCATAATCTCCTCGCTGCCCAGGCTGGGCAAGCGGATTTGCGATCGCAGTAGTGTGTCCATGTCCGAGTGTCCACTATGATGCCAAGGCTGGCAGCATTACCTCGCTGTATCGCGATACTAATGCGTTGAGCAAGGTGCCAGTAGCACGGCGGTCACCAGTTGCGTCGACAAGCCGCTTTGATAGGTCTTATTACTCTGGGACCCCAAGGACCAAGGGTCTCGGCCCCGAACGGCGTGAATATTGTAGCCGGAGCCCGGCCGGATTTAGAGGTTGAGAGGCTTCGGGGCAACAAAAGAGTGGAGGCCCCCTGTGTGGCCACCTAATCTTATGACCACATTTATTCCCTCCCTCACACGGTAAGCGTACTGACCGCTAGAAGGAGGGAAATGTAACCTGCCTGGGTTTGGGAGTGTAAAAGTGCAATGCTCGTCATACATACCTTCTAGTCCCAGAGTAAGATCTTTATCCTCGCTCTCTCGGCTCCTTCTACTTGCGAGTCCGAGGAGCCTCACATCTGCTTCGCTTAGTTTCTGATGATCACGCATCAGCCATCTGTGGGTAAATTAGCTCTATGAACATGGTATTCTCTACATTCACCTCTACACATCTCTATATGTGTATTCTACCCAAGAGACCCATCTTACCCGGCCAGATGAAGGACACTTTACACTTACGAGGCGAGGTAAACTGCCGCACCATCGACACACCTCTCTCAAGCCGAGGAATACTGCCTCTCATATCGGCACTCCTCTCGTAAGTCGAGGTATCCTGCCGCACCATCGGCACACCTCTCGCCTCTCATATCGGCACACCTTCTTGTAAGTCGAGGTATCCTGCCGCACCTTCGGCACACCTCTCGCCACGCGGCCGTCGCCGCGCGGCCTAAACTGTTCGCATGGCTTCTAGCCCGTGAGTAGTACCTGGCGACCACGCATACTGCGGTCGCCACACCCCTCATACGACAGTAAAAGTATACTAACCTGATCGCATGGCTTCTGGCCCGCAAGAAGTACCTGGCGTCCACGCATACTGTGATCGCCACACTTCTAATACGATCACTTGGCTCCGGAGTACGCGACGCTCGCTGCGCCGCCTCCGCTCGTAATGTAGTACCTTGTCTGCCTTACCTAAGATGGTCTCAAAGAGCGTCCACGGCAAGGACCGTGGCACGCCTATCTCTTACAAACTTACAACATTCTATACTGTGATACTTAATAAGTTGACTCGACTGAAAGAGTTGGATGTAAGAATACTTTACCACTATTTTGAGCTCTCACAAAGTAAATAAAATACTTAGCTTTAGACGACTCCGGAATCACCAGGAGTCGACTTCTTCTCACTCACAAACACTTTCTCAGTACTCGCGTGTTTTACCAACTTCGTTACGATGAGTACATTCAAACTCTGCCACGTCGCCTTACCACAGATACTCACACTTTAGTCAGAGGACACTCCTCAGTGTTGCCGCAAGGAAATAATATTCGTTCAGAAATTCGCGTCGTTCGCGACACTCCCCACAACAGGAAGCAACACGGCGACCAAGTTGCTGGTCCATTCCTTGATCTTCTCAAGGGCCCTCATAGCTGCCGCTCTCTTGGGTCTTGACTCGCCGTGTTCCTCTGTTGGCGTGACCTCTTCTATGTGGTGTGGCTCATGATCACCGTACTCGTAGGGTTCGAGGTCGTCGACCTCGATTAGGTCAGGTTCGGACAAAGACTTAGGCTTGGCTGGCTTAGGCTCGTTTACGTTACAATTCTTAGGCTCTAATCGAGGAGACGAAGTCTTTTCCTCTGAAATGAAAATCTGAGGCGGTAATTCTTTTTCTGTCTCATTCCTCTGCGTTACCTTGGTCAATCTTTGGTCAGAAGGAGCTTCGATAGCGTTGCGGGGTTCTCCCGATGCGTTATTTTCTGCTGAACATGGAAGATCAAAAATCTGTGGATGTTCTTCTTTATCCTCTCGATGTTGTGATGTTTGTTTACACTGCTCTTCTCCATCTTCGATCTCTAGCGGGTAGAGATGCGCGATAGATCTTGTATACATTGTATTTCCTACACGTACTGTGGCGACCCTACATAAGCCGTCGGCGCCTTCCCTTAAGGATACTATTTTCCCAACATTCCAATTAATCCTATTTTTAGTGTCACCTTTGATCTGTACTACTTGTCCTATTTTTGGTGTTAACTTTGATGTCACTCGAGGTTCATGAGGATGGTGGGAGTATTTTTCTCTCAAATTTAGGAGATACCTGTTCTCAAACATCTCTTTGAATTCTCGCAGAATCACAACAGATTTTTTCCAACCTTTAATTAATTTATCCTTAGTCACCGTCCCTTGTGATGTACTAGGATCTTTATCTGAAGTTTCTATAACGATGCATTTGCCCATAGAAAGAAAATCTGAAGGTTTTAATACGTGCTCGGGTTCTGTATCGACATAAGTTAGAGGTCTGGTGTTAAGAACTGCTTCTATTTCTTCAACCACTGTTACCAGCTGACTGTCATTCAGTAAATGTTTCTGTAAAGTCTTCTTCATACAGTTCATAACCAAGCCTACCAGTCGCTCATAGAATCCTCCATGCCACGGTGCTAGTTGTGGTATAAATTTCCATTTTATCTCTTTGTCTACACAGTAAGGGTCTCGAAGAATATCTGCGAGTAACTTGTAATGAGCCGCATTATCAGATGTTATCAAGGTAGGTATACCTCTCGTTGAAATCATTCTTCGTAAGGCTAATAAACCTTCCTCCGCTGTTAGGTCTTTTACTATTTCTAGATGAATGGCTCTTACTGCTAAACATGTATAGAGACTAATCCATCTCTTACAGTTGCCATTTCCGCTGTTTACTAGAAGTGGTCCCAGATAGTCTGTACCAACGTAAGTGAAAGGAGAACTATAATTCACCCTTTCTTTCGGTAGAGCGGGAGTCTCCGGAAGTCTATATGGTCCTCCGTCATGTTTCATACATTCTGGACATTTCTTCAAAATCCTTTGGACTTGATTTCTTCCTTGTGGAATCCAGTATGTTTCTCTAATTTTGTCTAGAGTGTGACTTGCACCAACATGATAATTTTCTCGATGGGTCTTCATTATAATCTCATTAGTGAAATCCGAGTTCTTTGGTATGAGTATAGGGTATCGTTTATCGAACGACCAGTCTGCATATTTCATACGACCTTTACATCTCAGTAACTCATCTATGTCTTTAAATATGCCTAAATTCCGACTTAAACTTGTTGCTTTACCTTCTACTTCCAGAGGAAAATATTTAGTTTGAATTTCTTTTAATTTTAAAAGTTTGTCGTCTAATAACTGATTATTCTCTTGAATCTCTTCTACCGTAATATCTTCGTCCATTTCCATTGGATTAGCATTGGATATAATTGGATCATCTATTTCCATCAGTTCTTTGTCTTCTTGGATCCCAAGACCCTCCCCAGTCAAGAGAGAACTGGTTGGTCTACCGCCAGATGTTGTTGGCCACTTCTTTGGATCTTCTATTATGAAGTGTGGACCATTCAGCCACTTCTCCTTGTCCTCTCTCGAACAAGCGGGTCTCGTGCCGACATCTGCTGGATTTAACTCTGATGGAAGATACCTTATCTCCAGATCCTTATTTGTTTTAATCTCCTCTATCCGTCTGGCAACGAACGGTGGTAGAAGCTTGTTAGATTTGCACCATTCTATGACAATCTGACAATCAGTCCATAAAAACTGTCTGGTAATTTTTAGTTGGAGGAACTTAAGAACAAACTTTACTAGTCTACAGCCAATCAACACTCCTAAAAGTTCAAGACGGGGTATCTTGAGACTCTCTTGATCTTTAATCGGTATAAGACGGGATTTGCCAATAATGAAGCTTTTCTCCGAACCGCAAACTAAAAACACTGATGCTGCGTAAGCCTGTAGTGAAGCGTCAGTGAAACAGTGTAGTTGGTAACCCTTTTCCTCCGGCTTCTTCATATAGCATCTGTTCACTGCCACCTCTCTAATGGCTTCCAGATTTCGTTGGATAATGCTCCACTCTTCCTTTAATTCGTCTGACAAAGGTGAGTCCCACGACACTCCAGCCTTCCAAAGGTTTTGTAGAAAAAGTTTAGATGCTAATGTATGAGGTACAGCATATCCACATGGGTCGTATATGGATGAAATTGTAGACAATATTCCTCTCTTGGTGACAGCTTCTTCTTGAAAGTTAGGTTTAAGCTGAAGAGAATCCTTCTTAATGTCCCATTCTAGACCAAGTACTTTTACTTTCTTTTCTTTACATATATCAGGAACTCTTTCCATAAATTCTTCTGAATTGGAACTCCAATCCCTGAGTGACATCGAGATATCTTGAAAAGATCTCTTGACATTTCTGTATAGCTCCATCGCTTCATCCGTAGTGTCTGCACCAGAAACGAAGTTGTCCACGTATATATCATTCGCTTTCAGTCTAACTTGCTGATCTTCTGAATTACTCAGGTGATGTCTGATGGTCGCATTAAGTAAAAACGGAGATGAAATTACTCCGAAAGGAACTCTACAGAATCTTAGGTACAGGAGATTCTCTCTAGACACTGGTTTGGAGATATCTTTCAGCCACAGGAATCTAGTCACATCACGATCCTTCTCGTGTAACGCCATCTGTAGAAACGCCTTTTCGATGTCAGAAGTCAATCCTATCAGATGTGTTCTAAATTTGATGAGCAGTCCAGTGAGGTCTTCAAACATAAGCGGTCCTCTGTACAAACATTCGTTCAAACTCTTGGTGTCCTTACTACTCTTAGAACTAGCGTCGTACACAATCCTCATAGGTTTACCTCGTTGACGTACTCCATGAAAAGGTAAATAATGGATGACGTTATCACTTAACGTTCCTGAAGTGGGAGCAACTTCTATTATACCTTTATCTAATTGTTGTTTAACACGCTCACTGCGGAACAGGTCATATGTGACCTGTACAAGTATGGTTAATAACAATTTAACTTAATTGCCGCAGCGAAGGTGTTAAAAGTATTGTTGTATGAAAGCAACATTTCTTGATCCATACCCTTCAATAAACTTGATAAACGTCCGAAAGCCATTCCGAAGTTATTGGGTAAATCAGGTGGATAAACTATCCATGGCCAACTGACCGTGTAACGGTTATTTAATTTTTCGGTCGTGTCGTTGAAATACTTAATTGCCTCCTCCTCTCTTGTAGCTTTCGGTGAGTCATTAATGCCTATGCATTCTAATTCCCAGAGACTCTTTATGTCCCCATTACACAAAGGTAGATCTGGCTGATGAAGCTTCGTCTCAAGGATAGTCTGAGCGTAAGTAACTACGTATGATTCATCTGTAAGCGGTGGCTTTGATCTGCCACTGATTATCCATCCAAGAGCTGAATCCACAAGAAATAAGTTACTATCTAATTGTATTTTCTCATCATAAATTATGTTGAAATAGTACTCATTTCCTATTAGAATCTGCACATGATTGCCCAATGAACCATCGTCCGCTAGTATGTATGACTCTGGTAAGTCTTTTACCTTAACGCTGGGTATATATCCTCTTGAGATAAATTCTACACAGTTAGCTCGTATAACTATTTCCTTTCTTGTTCTAGACTGTAACTGTCGAGTAACTATCGGACTGTGTATCTGTTTAGGATGATCTTCTCCAAAGGTAAATATAGTTAAATGACTTTCTTCTACAATAGGAAGCTTCAATTCCTTCGCCGCTTCAAATGTGACATATGAACGTTGTGAAGCTGAATCCAGTAGAAGACGATATGTATGTTGATTACTATTGTCACCCAAAGCATTAGCACGAACTATTGCTGTCTGAAGCGTTACCATTCCACTATCTAACATCGTCATGGTTGTCTCTTCTTTCTTTACCATTTCCTTCTGAAAATTTGAAGGGCATAATGCTCTGTTATGCTTTGACTTGCTTTGGCAATGAAAGCTTCTTGTCGTCAGTACATTTATTTGCGTAGTGATCCTTTCTTAGGCATATATAACACCGCCCTGCTAGCAGCCTTTTCCTCTCATTTAGAGTAGAAACCTTTGTACAACTGTCGTTATAGTGAGCTCCTTTACAAAATATACATGACATATTATCCTTCTTTTCTCCTGAGGGGCTTTGCTTCATTTCCTCACGAGGTTTATCTGAAGGTAAAGATTTCCTTTGGTTGTTCCATCGGTTAGATTTATTAAACCCATTAAATCTTCTCTTTTGATTTCGGTTCTTATCAAATTCTCTTTGCTGCTCTTGTTTCTTAGGATATGGATGATAAGAGCCTTTTGCTCGTTTGGCATGTATATGCAGCGTTCCTACTGTACTATCTTCTGACTCATGTGTACGTTTCCTTCCTGATATCCTATCAGCGTCCTCTTTTGCTGTTATTATTCTATCAAGCTGACACCTGAGCTCTTGTATAGAGTCATTGCTGACTTTCAGTTTTATTTCATACACTAAATCTGAAGGGAACTTTTCTAGCAACATAAAACGCAGATGATTGTGATTGATGTTCTCGCCTAGTGACTCTAAAATCTTAAGATTCCACTCGATCTCATTAAATGTTCTTCGACAATCTTCAGCGGTGCTTCTCGCTGACTTAACTTTATACAGAGTTGCATAGTGAGCATCAACTAGATGAGATGACTTGCCGAATCGTTCCTTTAAGATTGAAACCGCTATCCCGTAATTAGCATTTGTCGTAGAAAGACCATCTATAGCTTTCTTAGCATCCCCGGTCACTGAAGCTTTAAGATATGAGAGCTTATCGACATCCGATATATTTCTTGAGTCTATGTTACTTCTAAATGAATCCCAAAATTCGCACCAACCAAGCACATCCCCATTATAAACTGGTAGTTGAAGTTTTGGTAGCCGACATGAAGAATTTACTTCTTGTGGTTTCTCAATACTCTTGCTAACTGAAGTTATTTGATCTATCTTCGCTTTGAGTTCGGCCAGAATCTCTTCTGCTCGAAGCTGTTGTCCGGTAATCGCACTAATCTCGTCTGCAGCAGGTTCCGATGCCAAGCGAAAATATTCCACCAAGTCACAGCTGAGCCTTTTCAACGAAGCCTCTAGCTTACAATAAAAAACCTGAGCCAGCCCTAAAGTTTCTAAGTTTACTATATTAGGAGCTTCTTTTAAATCGGTTGACACTTTGTCATTTATGAGCCTAAGCCTAGCTAGAAGAACCTCGTCCATCTTGTCAATTTATATTATTATTCTTGTCTAAGCCTGTAAATTACAGAAAAAATAATCTATCAACCTTAACTCTATTGGTAACGACTATAATCTTAAATGATTTAAATATCAAATTTATTTATCCATACAGAAGTGTTCAAGTTTCTAATGGATATGCAATGCGCGTATCGCATACGTCCATAGGCTACAGCCACCGTTTATTCTCATAGAAACTGATTACTTATTTGCCATTGACATGGTATAGAAATAGATATTGAAAAAGGTTACCAAATATTTTCAATTTAAATATCTCATTAGTTAATACTCCTTTTATTTAATTTTGTTCTAAATTAAAAACTATTTAATATGCCTATAGACAAATAGGAATAATTGTTTTGCTGTATATTTCCAAGAATTTATCCAGATTCAATTATCTCTTATTAATATTCTTGACTTAAATATGATATTATATCTCCTTTTGAACGTCACTGAAGTTAAATGAAATAATAGTTGTATATTAATATTAATACACTGACATCAATTATATTATTTTCACCACTTTAAATTAAATGTATGACTTCAATCTGCACTAGTTAGATTCTATAGTGGCGGTGTCAGTGATATTACTAATAAATATAGCTCGAAGTACTAAATAACACTGTCAAATTTACTGACTTATTTACAAGTTTTGTAATAAAAGGTTCTGAATGTCACTATTTTTATTATTCGGTTTTCACTGGTTACTAGTTTAATTCACTTATTTGCATGATTTCACTTGTTTAATTTGCACACAATTTGCTCACTTATTTCTATAAACTTAGAAACACATACAAAACTGTAAAGGAATGTTTAGATTATACACATACAAATAACATAAATTTACTTTGCTTAATACGTAACATCAACTATAGTAGCGCACTTTGATTAAAGTATTTCTAAATTTTTCATAGCTCATATTATAAAAAATAAACATGAAAATTATTTTCCTTTATCATATAAACTTTAAATACGTTCCGCCATCTTGTTTGCAATAAACTAAAATGCAAAGAGTGAAAATAAGATGCATTTTCATTTAGATCGGAACTTTCGAGAATATTCCAATAGGAAATTCTTTTCTAACAAGTTGGTAGTCACAACTAATTTTCAAAACAAAGGATTGAATCGACCTTTCGACCTTCGCACTCTTTTCACTTCGAAATTAAGATCGCAATCTCGTGGAATGACTTATTCTTTAAAGTATTATTGCTTACCGGGTAATAGTCTAGTCCGGGTATCTTGTCAAATCCGAGTTTACTCAATCCGCAAAGCAGAGAGTCTGTCCAGTCCAAGTTGGATGGTGATCGCGAGTTTCTTTGGTACCTTGGAACGTAAATACACATTTCCTTTAAAAGATCTTGCACAAATAAACGTTTAGCCCTTCGTTGACGTCCATTCTTATCCATTAAAACAATAATTACTTGGATTATCCAAGAATTCCTGCTTGAAACTCGTATCTGCTTGAAGCGGACCACCAACAGTTGAAAATTTGTACCTACTTGCCGCTACTAGCTTCGGTGTTGTCAACGTCAACCCAATTTACCCGAAATTTCTATAGCATTTTAAAATGCCAAGTTTTGAATCGGTACCGATTTACCGAAACGTACCGTATTCCGCGTTAATTTCGAAAACATAGCTTAATATAAATTCAAATTCTTACTACTAATTTCACAATAACGTATACTGAAAATATTACGTGCTCATACGAATCCTTACTTATTAGATTCTTATTAGTTATCATGACTAGTAGTTCTCTTCTTTTCTAACCAGTCTCGTTCTAAATTCATAATTCATACATAATATAATAAAGTCAATAGTGGTATAATAATATTAATATGGAATTAAAATTAATTACTGACTTATATCTAATTACTGGTCTCTAAACTAAACTTAACTCGACAATAGTAACGGTTCTCTTATCTAAAAATACTGCAGCAGTTTTTTTTTCTTTTTCACGTGTTCTTTATGAGAGAAATCCTTTTTTTTTCTTTTTTCGGCTGTCTTCGTTCTTCCCTAAATCTGCACATTCATCTCCCAGCTTGTGGGTAATTTCCTTAGTGTGGCAACACTATTCCTCACTTCGCGCCATTCTGTGGGCGTCTCTTTCGTGTGGTTAAGTTAGCAGTACCGTCTCAATACGAAGTATTTTATTAGTTATTAATTGTGAAACAATGTAAAACACACTTAATAATTACACAAAAATATATAATCCTGTAATTTAATTTCTAGAAGAATTCTTTCTTCTAATCTTTGACGAAATTTTCATTAGAAAACAAATTTAGATATCTCTTTCGTACGCCATTTCCGGTAGCTAGATCTAAGTCTATGACGAAACGAAATATCCAATATACGATTCACAACTCTAATCAATTATCTTCTTATTGAAAGTTTTTTATGGATATTACTTCGAAATAACTCATTATACTTCTATTTTAACGAGCTTGTTTTTATGCCGAACTAAACATAATAAAAACCTTACTTAAAATATATTTTAAATTATAAAGCATTGCCTATTTCGCTACTCATGGCGCCATCTACATTTTAGTTTCGGAAACCTTTCTCTAAAAATGGTAATGTATGAAGAGCATGTCTTTTTATTTTACATTTCAAACCCTGGATCTCATATCCCAGCACCTCCACCATAATGTGGCCACCTAATCTTATGACCACATTTATTCCCTCCCTCACACGGTAAGCGTACTGACCGCTAGAAGGAGGGAAATGTAACCTGCCTGGGTTTGGGAGTGTAAAAGTGCAATGCTCGTCATACATACCTTCTAGTCCCAGAGTAAGATCTTTATCCTCGCTCTCTCGGCTCCTTCTACTTGCGAGTCCGAGGAGCCTCACATCTGCTTCGCTTAGTTTCTGATGATCACGCATCAGCCATCTGTGGGTAAATTAGCTCTATGAACATGGTATTCTCTACATTCACCTCTACACATCTCTATATGTGTATTCTACCCAAGAGACCCATCTTACCCGGCCAGATGAAGGACACTTTACACTTACGAGGCGAGGTAAACTGCCGCACCATCGACACACCTCTCTCAAGCCGAGGAATACTGCCTCTCATATCGGCACTCCTCTCGTAAGTCGAGGTATCCTGCCGCACCATCGGCACACCTCTCGCCTCTCATATCGGCACACCTTCTTGTAAGTCGAGGTATCCTGCCGCACCTTCGGCACACCTCTCGCCACGCGGCCGTCGCCGCGCGGCCTAAACTGTTCGCATGGCTTCTAGCCCGTGAGTAGTACCTGGCGACCACGCATACTGCGGTCGCCACACCCCTCATACGACAGTAAAAGTATACTAACCTGATCGCATGGCTTCTGGCCCGCAAGAAGTACCTGGCGTCCACGCATACTGTGATCGCCACACTTCTAATACGATCACTTGGCTCCGGAGTACGCGACGCTCGCTGCGCCGCCTCCGCTCGTAATGTAGTACCTTGTCTGCCTTACCTAAGATGGTCTCAAAGAGCGTCCACGGCAAGGACCGTGGCACGCCTATCTCTTACAAACTTACAACATTCTATACTGTGATACTTAATAAGTTGACTCGACTGAAAGAGTTGGATGTAAGAATACTTTACCACTATTTTGAGCTCTCACAAAGTAAATAAAATACTTAGCTTTAGACGACTCCGGAATCACCAGGAGTCGACTTCTTCTCACTCACAAACACTTTCTCAGTACTCGCGTGTTTTACCAACTTCGTTACGATGAGTACATTCAAACTCTGCCACGTCGCCTTACCACAGATACTCACACTTTAGTCAGAGGACACTCCTCAGTGTTGCCGCAAGGAAATAATATTCGTTCAGAAATTCGCGTCGTTCGCGACACCCTGGTCCCCAAATATTTTCCAAATAAAATACCTAGACAATTTTTTTCAGTCAAGTTTTTCAATAAATGTTTGTGTGTGTGGAAACAAGTATATATTGATTATTTTATTATTTAACAAACAAAAAAATTAAGGGTAAAGGGCTTTTACGGTTATAAGAAAAATAAAGAAAACTCAGACTAGCCACTTGCAAGGTAGATCAGCGAAAAAAAATCTAAAAGTGAAAACAGTGTACAAATTTTTTTTACAAATTTGAATGTGAAAATTTTTCTTCGAAATTAAATCCCCTTTTTCGTGGAGGCCCCGGGGCTGTAGCCTCGGTTGTTCCCCCCCCCCCCCCTAAATCCGGCCCATCGGAGCCAGGACCCGAGTATTTAAAAAAAATGCGATGTTCGGCCGCCTTCGCAGCCGCACCTCACCCTCCTGTTTGCTCGTTCCAGAGAGGTGATATCAATTAAGGCTTAACCAACGAGATTTATTTCTCGATTTCTTGGTCGTCTCAATAATGAAAGTTGCTTAGTGTGACCGTCCCTAGTACCCAATTCACTGCACCACGACCCAGATGTCATCCTGTATGTATAGGTACCATATATAAAGTGTTGGCGTCAGTACATACGCCCTCAAAACCTGCTAGTAAAATTCATCATTTTCCAAACATTAAGGCATAAATAATATGTAATATGTGTGCAATAAATTATTTGATTTGATTTGATTTGATAAATATGTATACACTTTTTTATCTTATGCCGTGAAAATAAGATGCAAAAGTGTATACATATTTTTGCCCTTGACTGTACAGTGTACATATAGGTACAATTCGTCGGTAGAAAACAAAAAAATGTAAACAAAATATGGCTGACTTTTTTATAGCATTTCATGTCTTTGTGTTTAACCTGACGAACAGTAGGTATACCTACTTTACGACTACGACTATCTTTGGCATAATCACTACATAGTATAAAATAAAGTCACTTTTTCTGTCCCTATGTCCCTTTGAACGCTTAAATCTTTAAAACTACGCAACGGATTTTGATGAGATTTTTTAATAGGTAGAGTAATTCAAGAGGAAGGTTTTCATGTAGGTATAGTACCCGTGCGAAGCCGGGGCGGGTCGCTAGTATGATAACAAAACCCAATTATCCGATGCTATTAGACCGATGTTTTTATAGTGTTTCGCAATATTTAAATTTAAGTTGACATCAGACTTTAAACTTTTAATTTAATGTGTTAGATATAAGTTGACATCCGAATTTTGAAATGTGTTATCGAATTTAATTTAATTTAATTTTTGTTTTTATTTTTATATTTTAATTTTAAAGTTATAGGTTTACGTTGACATTTTTACATATTTTTTATTTATTTTTTATTTTTATTATTGAATTATTGTACACATTTTAAAATTTACATAATATTATTAATAATTAACATTAATTTAGTTATAATTTTAAACCGCATGGCTCCCTCATATGTTTGTACGTCTGCATGCAGGCTGAATACACTGGACAACATTATTGTAACAACTCAAGAACTGTATTCTGAACAAATAAATTCTTTGAATCTTTGAATCTTTGAATCAAAAATACTGCCTCCAAGCTTAGCATTTCTTATCACTTTATTACCGAGCCAGAATTCTTAAGATAACGACTTCAACCGGGGCAGTCACCTCGCGTTACGGTCTAGCATACCAAGCTAATGAGCTTAATTTAAGTGTACTTTATAAGCTCAGCCATTGTCTAACCATATAGCACAGTTGCCATTTCATAAAGATCTGAGGCCTCATTTTCATGACGTTTGAGGGTGAATATCTGAGCGTTTCAACCGTCTAATTTTGGTGGCATAATTTTTGCCGAAGTTTCAGTATACGAGTACACGTCTCAATGTTATACTTCGTCATTTGTATAAGGTACCGTCCCTCCTTCAGATGACAAAGTAGCACATTGTAACTTGTAACGAATAGAAACTTCGACAAAAATGATGCCGGCAAAATTAGGCGGTTGAAACGAAACGCTCATATATCCACCCTTGAGTGTATTGTGCAAATATGTTTTATACACGGTGACTAGACTATTCCGATGTCATTCCAATACCATTCGTCAGAAGGATGTAAAAAAAAGTAAACAAACATGGCTGACTTTCCATAGCATTTAAAAAACGTCTTTGACTTATGTCGTGAAACACGTTCGCAGGTTTTTACGTTAATACTAATAAATGTCAATAATTTTAACTAAAAATGTACGTGAACTCAAGGTTGAATTACTTTTTACCTTGAGTTTACAAAAATCGTGCCCTCCCCCTCTGACTTTTGATCCGTAGGTCCAAAAAATATGAAAAAATCATGAATATTGGGCTTATAGAATACTTTAAAATAATAAAACTATTTCGAACATGATCGGCCCAGCCGTCTTTGAATAACTACGGAATCCGACACTGAGCATGGCCCGACATGCTCTTGGCCGGTTTTTATTTTAGATTCTACTGTCGAATCGTATACTTGGTATAGGTATTTGCAGAAGCGTGCAGTGCAGCCTGCCATGTTTATTGTTTTCTTTGTTCGTAGGTAATCTAGAATCTATCTCTATAAAATCAAGATACAAGATATCCCTCCTTTTTTGAAGATAATCCCCTCCTTTTTTGAAGTTGGTCAAAAATAGAATTCAGTGGTGGGCTGGTGGGTCAAAATGCAAAATTTACTTCGGCTAGTGTGTCTAATTTAATTTAAAACTTTGTCTAAAGAAAAGCCGATATACTCGTAATTAGTTAGGTTTTTTTTTGGACTTTGATTATCAACCATTGACAGTCAAGTCAACCAATTGGGATCCTAGGCCACTCAGGATCTATGTCTTTCTATTTTTAATATTCTAATGATAAGCACTTATAAGTACAATTTGTTTTATTAAAGTTATTCACCTATCAGTCACAACCGGTCGCTAACCCCACAATTTCAAGCTTCAACCCAATTTCTTTTCATAATTACGTCGCACTCCAGTTGTCGCGACGAGATGTCGTCGCAGATAAAATGATTTCAAGCTAAGATTGTGTATATTATTATTATATTTATTATGGTACACTGATAAAATAGATGAGTTTCTTAATAGTAGCTTGCAGATCAATCCCCTTTCATGTCAGGCAGGTATTCACATCATCAACCTGTGAGTCCACTGCTGGACATAGGCATCTCCGATTAAGTATGCGTATGGACCTATGGAGTCCATAGTATGGACGCATTAGAAACGGCCACATTATCTATAAAATTCGATTTTGAAATGTGCCCGTATAACAGGCACGCGGCGCAACTCCAACATAGGTACTGAACCAGTAGCTAATAGAAGGATTAGTTCAGAGCCGTCTTTTGTCATGACCTGAAAGAAAGTACAGTCAGCGATAAAAGCTTAATTCAAACTGTAATTTTTGCCTTCTGGCTTGTTTTTGTTTGTAGCTAAATTTTGAAGCTCGTGACATTTTTGGACATTGTCAGATTTAGGTTATCCTCTTTTCGGTTGAGATTCCTAAAGGTGCATGGCTTTACTACATCTCTATCAGGGACAACTCTATAGGGAGAGTTAACGGTAGAGTTAAAGATAGGGTTAACGGTAGGGTTAAAGGCAGGGTTAACGGTAGGGTTAAAGGCAGGGTTAACGGGTATGACATTTTATTTACTATTTTTTTTTTTGCGGTTAAAAGTACCCCCCCCTCCCCAAGAAACAAGGTGAGATTAAGAATTAAGAAAAAAGGGCGTAAAAAAGGCCAAAAAATGATGACGTCATTGGCCGGTGCGTCTAGGTTTTGTACAGGTTGTAGATTTTGTTTGAACGCATTAACTTTAGTACCTGTTGCATTTGTTATTGGGTCAGCGGTGGCCGTATCATACGCTATAAACATAGGAGAAGGAAGGGCAAAACGGGTAAAATGAGCTACCCCATTTAATCATTTAATTACATACGTTAAAAAAATTTAGTAGTAGTTCTTAAGTAGCCCGTTTTGCCCCTCTCCCCCCTTCCCCTATTAGCAATAAGTAGATAGATTATGTAAATGTCGAAAACTCTAATTACTTCATTTTATCTTTTATTCGATTCGACCCATTGCGGCACAGGGGTCATGGCGAGGGCGTGCGCTCCAGATAGAGGTTTGTCGCGGGAAAAACCCAATTGTCTGGTGTTTATAGAAACATAGTCAACATATAGGGGACGACACTCCCGATTGGGTAGTTACCAACGTTCGGGCACTGCGACCGGTCAAGTATCCCGAAAAGAAATTTGCGTTTTTTTGTTTATAAAAATGGAAAGTGCTTCTGGACTTCGCTGCAACAAAGAGTGCCAGACAGAGGACCCATTAAAGATATTCAGTGGTCGCCCTTGGTACTTGCCGTTTTACATCCCGGACCCGGACGACGACACGTAAGTCACTACTGTTTGAAGATATATGTTTTTTTGAACAAATTTTCAATTATATTTTCTAATTTTAGTAACTAATAAAGAAAAGGTGAAAGGTAAATAAGATAATTATCTTTGATATCTAACTTATTGAAGTTTTTTGATATAATTGTTTAGGGCATCAAGCGAGATGATTAATAGTTCGGTGATTTCTTACAGGCCACTGAATTTGCTCATAGCAGGGCTACCAAACCGAAGAGATTTCGTAAAGCTGCTAATAAAGAATACGTGGCCTTCTTCATTGCTTAGATTTAAAAATAAAGATGGCGTGTCATCTTTAACCATGGCATCAATGGTTGGTGATGCTGAGATTGTCCGGGAGCTACTGGTTGCCGGTGCTGACTCCATGACGCGTGATATATGGGGCTGTATCCCATTGTACTATGCCTGTAGAGATGGCCGACCAGATGTAGTCAAGGCATTGACAATGCCATTCGACGCATCTGAGCTATTTCGTCTGCAATCGAAAATTTTAAAAATTTCGGTTTTAGGCGTAGACGTTGATGCGCGAAATAATGGAGGTATGTTTTCGATTTCAAATCGCCGCTTTTCGATCAGTTTTAACAATATTAGCGTATGGTAAAGTTTTTTTGTTTACTTTTAAACTAAGCTGTGTCTTAAATTTTAGGTGAAACACTGCTATACATAGCAGCGAAGAACGGCCACCTTGAAGTAGTACAGCTCCTTGTCAACCTGGGAGCAAATGTCCACACCGCGAACTTTTCTGATGGAACACGACCTCTTGTTATTGCGGTGACACAATGCCATAAGCCGATCGTCGAGTTTCTCCTCAAATATTGTGAGGAAAAGGGCCATCAAGATATGAAATATTTGTACGCTGCGGCAGGTATTTCCGAAGGTATAAAGAAAATGGGCTTAAAGGAAATCTTCACCAGGGTGTTAGACATCTCTGACGATTCCTCGTCCTCAGATGGAAGTTACTCAGATACGGAGTAACATGCCATCATTTATTTTTTTTTATTTTAATAAGGACCATTATTTTATAAATCGCTTTGTTTTGTAATATCAATGCGATTGAGTTAGTTATAATTATTAGATGCTTATACAAGACCATTCCAGGTAAATATTGGATGATTAACATTTAAAATCATAACAACAACGGTTTGGAAAATAGAACGGCTGTCATATGTGGTTGAGGTAAATAACAAGTATAATCTTCCTGATGTTACATTATTTTTAGTACTGAAAAATTATTATTGATATTACCTTAGGTCCGTAACAAAACAGGAAAGGTATTTTCGATTTAATATCCTGACATCAGCTTTATTATTAATAGACATTTATAATATGCATTGTCATACGTGTTTACAAAGTTAATATCAGTTTGAACTAATAAACATGTACTTGTCTCTCCCTAGAGTCCATCGCTGAAGCCAATCGAATAAAACCAATTAGCGCAGGTCATTTGCATAAAGTTAATGGTAACATAAATTTATCTTCAGTTAAAAGTCTCTTGGCCTCACAGGGCCAATAAGTTGCAGTTTAATTACGAGCCGATAAGATAATTAAACGCATTTAGTTAATTTTTTAAATGCAAAGCACTTTTTACAGTGGATCAGTTACCAACATTCTGGCGTTACAGCCGGTCGAATATCCTGAATAAAAACAAGTATTTTTTTTTTCGTGACAATGAGTTTGCCCAATATAGGGAATGCTAACAGGTTTGGCACTACCGAACAAAGCCTGATAACAGCATTGACAGCATTCGAGTGCCGTTATTGGTACTTGGGATTCTTTACCCCGGACGTAGACGACGACACGTAAGTCACGACTATTATACGATAATTATTTTCTAGAACTAGTGTTCTAAATCTCAGCAACTAACAAGTAAAAAGGGGAGAGGTAGATAATAAAATTACTGTTAGTATCTAACTTATCAGGTTTTCTTGATATAATTGTTTAGGGCATCAAGCGAGATGATTAATAGTTCGGTGATATCTTACAGGCAACTGCATTTGCTCATAACAGGGCTACCTAACCGAAGAAATTTCGTAAAGCTGCTGATCAAAAATACCTGGCCAGCTTCACTTATGAGATTAAAAAACAAAAGAGGGCTATCGTTCTTGCATTTGGCTGTCGAGAGTGGCGATGCTGAAGTGGTTCGGGAGTTACTTTTAGCCGGTGCCGACCCCATGACATACGACCATTGGAAATGTACTCCTCTCCATTATGCAAGCAAAAACGGCAAGACGGATGTGGTCATGGCCTTAATAAAACCTTTTGATGTAGATGAAATAGCTCAGATGCAGTCAAGGGATCTCCTGTTACCAGATATATTCTCCAGTATCAATGCGCGAAGTAATGCTGGTACGTTTTGAATTCTTATTAAGGTATTTTTTTAGCAAGCCCCTCGAGCTTTTTAACCCAAATCTCGTCTGCTATTAGTTCTAAGACTATCAGACCATAGTTCATTTGATTTGTTTATTTTTTTAGTAAGCTGTGTTTTAAATTTCAGGTGAAATTCCACTACACGTAGCTACAGAGAACGGTCATCTTAACATTGTAAAACTACTTCTCGAACTAGGAGCAAATGGCCATTGTATGCGGTTTATAGATGGGTGCCGACCTCTTATTATTGCCGCAGAAAAAGGCCATAGAGCAATCGTACAGTATCTTTTTGAATATTTTAAAAAAAATCGGCCTCTTGATATACAATTCTTGTATGGTGGCTATCCAGGCCTAATGGAACTTTTAAGACAAATGGGCCTTGCGGAAACCTTTGCCAAAACTTTTAACATGCCTGTAGGGCCAACATTTTCAAATAATCTTCCAAACAAAGAGTAAAATTGTCCTCATGCCACTGTATTACTGTCCATTTTTTATTTTACAATTAACTGTTTAATCTTTTTTCTATGTTTCCGTAGACTATCACTGAATCCCGTCAGCCTGTAAACACAAGCAAATTTAGTCCTTATTCTAAAGTTTAACTGAGTCATGGTTCAATATATAATGGTATAAGTATAACAATGCCTTATCTTAGTTAGCATGACCGTTGAAATAAAAATTAAATATTAGAACTGGGTTACATTTATTTTTATATTATCAACTGGCCAGTACCATGAGGAAAAAGATGGTGATAAAACCACGAGCCCTTTTAAACTATTTAGTTGGGAACAACTCTCGGACAGAGTCATACCTCGACAATATTCTATATTAGAGAAAATAAATTTACCGTTAACAAAATGAACCCCAGCCAAGCCCAAGGTGTAGAAGTAGAAGACCAGAAGTACTGGTACTTGGAAAAATACGAGCAGGACGCCGACGGAGATACGTGAGTATTTATTATTTTTTAAAGAACAGTGTTTAAAAACTAAGTAACCAGACAAGTTTTGCATGTAAAAACCGATAAGAAGACGGTTAATTGGTATGTTGGATTACAACTGGTAGAAGTTTGCGTAAATTTTAAACATATATTTTTTTATCATTTAGATATTGGTTTTAATGTAAGGATTTCTTACAGAGAACTGCACACAGCGATGATAGATCTAGAACAGAAATACGGCTTTGCAATCAGGCTAATTAATGCGACTTGGCCACCGGCTCTGCTAAACACGGCTAATAAGAACGGATTAACGGCTATGCACTTCGCGGCAGTGAAGAATAATTACCCAATAATCCGTCACTTATTGGTCGCAGGGGCCGATCCGCTCGTTGTAGACCGGGATGGCCACACGCCCCTCCATTTGGCCTGTCTGTCTGGCGCTGTAATGTCGGTAGCTGCACTACTTACACCATTTAGCTTTGCGGAGATAAGGGTCGCCAATTCAAGAAACGTTAAGATACCCGACGTCACGAAAAGTGTTAAAGTGAAGAATAATCAAGGTCAGTTATTAATCTTTGTAGTTACGTTCTATTATAAAACATTGCAATTTAAACTATGAGTTGATATAAGAAAGTACATGTATTTTTTTTTAATTCAACAACTCTTTCTGTCAATTTCAGGTGAAGTACCTCTACGTTTGGCGACAAAACGGGGGTCTATGGCAGTCGTTAAGTTACTTTTGCGAACAGGTTGATAAAATCAAAACGAATAGTAAGCGGTACTCCACTTTTGGTTTAAGGTAAATATATCTTCTTTCTTAGTAATACTTAGCAACGTTTTTTCTTTCACGCAGAAAGACTACTTTTTTAGCCAAGCACACAGACGGGTTCTTGTCTTTCACTTAAACAAAACCTTTCTTTGATATTCCGTACTGTAGTACGGGGTACTTAAACATTCTATAATTACGTACACGGTAAAACTGTTTGTGAATAAGCGTTTCAAAATATGTGTATGGCTATTATTAATTAAGTGATGTACGTTGATTATTATATAGGTACTTGCGGTTTATGGTACTGGGTCGCTTTTAATATTGTGTTAATCATCCAATAACCCTGGTATGGAACCTAATGTTCCAATGTAATGTGTTAGGTATGCACTCGAGCAAGTATGTTATTAGTCATCAAGTGCAATGCCCTTGTGGTATATTTATCAATTTTATGATAATTCTGTAATAATTTATTGTTTATAATAACAATTATTTCACATAAAAATAATCTTTACGTTTGTAGAATATTAATCTCGTATAAACATGTTAAAAACAAAATTATTTGGTATTATGGATTTATAGTGCCTTTAAGGAAAATTTCTCAATATAAATGTAACTATGTATTATTCTTGTACGTAGCGTAATGATAACGAAATATATTTTAAGTTGGAGGGATTTGTGTACGCTTAAACTCTCTAAGCTAAGTGAACCCTATTTTATAGCAATCTCATTGGTTGTGCTTACGCCCTTTTTCACGTTAAAGGATCAATCTATTACATTATTAATATTTTTATAATTAACTCTATCGAATTAGATAAAGATATATTTTTACCTTTAAACATGTTTTATAATGATGTTAGACTTTACATTTTTCACAAGTCTTTTACGTAGCACTAGTTGTATTTTAAGAAAAGAAAAATCCTAAAGACAGGATTATGCACTTATCTGTATGTCAGGTTGAGGTTTTTTACAAGGTATAATATGGAAAAATGTAATTTTTAATTTTAAGTTGAATTAAAGTATGTTATAAGTTGGTACAGATGTGAATTCACGTTAAAATAAAGTGGTGTTAATAAAATAAATGGTTTGTATTGGTTGTTTTTTTTATAGAGTAAAAATTCGAAGTTTCACCCATACCCTATTAAATTTAGAGGCAGTCTAAATAAACTATGAGGTTGAATGCAGCTTATAAAATTGTCTTGTGCTATACAGCAAAGTTTGTGTTGACTCTTTTGAAGCTAGAAAAATAGATGAAGAGAGAAAAGGATAGACTTATAACAGTAACATGGTTTTTAACTTTTGAAACCAGCCAACCTAAATTGCACGCATAGTTAGAGAGATTTAGGTTTCGTTGGTCATACTCATGAAACAGGAGTCCTGATGGTCTCCTTAGCTGAGATAGAGAACATTTTAAAAATAGGGACATCGGACTGGGAAAACCCGCTACTAACATAAATGCCCGTCTGTTGGCAACCGTTCCTGCCCGCTTGTTACTGTGCGCATTATGGAGAAGGTTACGGGTCGCGTTAAAGGTCGGGAAAACCCAAGTAAACTATTGATAGCGCTCGGCGCATTGATAATACGGGAACATATGTCCCGCTTATTCAATCAAGTAAAATTGGTTAACGTCTTTAGACGTATTTCGGGTTGTTACTTTATTGACATCAATTTTCTCTGACCATGGCATCTCAACAGTGCTCGGAGTTTTCAACTCAGCCTCTCGTAGAGCTTAAAACACCCCTGCTGCTAGAAGACCCAAATAATTATTTGAAATTTTATGATCAAGATTCCGAAGGTGACACGTAAGTAAATACTTTTTATATTTATTATCTTTTTTAAAGCTACTTGTTGAAGGATTTAGTAGAATAACAAAGCAGGATAAAAAAGTTATAATGTGTCACTTATTAAAATTGCACTGGTTGTTTCAGGCAACTTCATATTTTAATGGTTCACTTGCCGGAAAATGATGATTTTGTAAGGTGTCTTATTAATGTAACCTGGCCTGCATCGCTCTTTAATATAACCAATAATGACAACATGGTCGCGTTGCATCTGGGGGCCATGGGAGACGAATCAGAGAGGGTCCGCCAGCTTCTAGTTGCCGGTGCAAATCCTAGGAAAACAGATAGATTCGGACTTATTCCCTTACATTACGCTTGTAAGAGTGGCAACGAAAAGATGGTCATGACCCTTACAAGGGCCTTCGATGACGAAGAAATCGGAATAATGAAGTCGAAAAAGCTACTGATAGCTGATTTGACTTCATCTATCCATGCCCAGAATAATCAAGGTGAGTTTTTTATTAGTGTAAAAGAATGGTTTAATTTCTGTCAAGTTATTTTTGTAACTGGGATTCAGCTTAGCCCTTTTTTTTTTCTTAATTTACAGGTGAAACGCCCTTATATTTGGCGGCAGAGTACGGGCATATAGACATTGTAAAGTACCTCGTAAATATTGGTGCAAAACTAGATTCAGCGAGGTATTTTGATCAACGCCGACCGCTCTACGCCGCGGTAATGAAGGAACATAAAGATATTGTCAAGTTCATACTGCGATACCATCGAGATAACCCGGCTATGAACTTGTCATGTCATTATTGTTACCCGGAGCTGATGAAACCTTTACAACGTATGGGGCTAGATGAAGTATTTTTTACCATTTTAAAAATCCCGTTATATAAGTTATACCCTGAAAATTTCGAGTCTTCTTAATCACCATTTTTTTATATTAACATTTTTTATATCCCTTACTCATACACACTATGTTTAGCTTATGTTCTTATTTCATTGGTAGCTACATAAATTATAATCAAGTCGTTTCTATATTTACCTATAGGTATACTATAACCAAAACCAAACTTCAGTCTATAATTTGACAAGTGTTACCCACTAATATACTTCCCAGGTATGGGCGTTTTTTCGGTCATAATAAAATAATAATAGGACATATGCCACTCCCTATTCGGCAGGAAGCGTACACGGTATCGCCGTCTTTTTCTAACAATGTCGTTACGTTCGGGATGACTAAATGATGGGCGGTGCTGTGGTTAAGGGGAGATAAGAAAATAATTCCAATGAATGATTGAAACGTATATGTATTATATTTTGGTAATATTTTACATTTAGGTTGAAACAAGCAACATGTATCAAACAATTTATGTGCCTCTTAACAACATTTATTATTTGATTTAATTATGATAGTACAAACAAAAATAAAATACCTATAACCAAAGCAGAGCTGGGCAAACTCTGACTTTTGCAGAGCACCAGTAAAAAGGTCCTTGCTAGAAAACAAATGAGGATCCTATACCCTCTCGCTCCCACTCGCAGGAGCAGAATTATACCTGGGGAGCTGTTTTAGCTCTGAAGAGCTGAGTTTGCCCAGCTCTGAACCAAAGAGAATGCCAAAATGAACTAGTTTATACTATAATTACTTTAAGTCTTTATGTAAAAAATAATGTATCCTCTTAAGCTTACATTCTTTTTTTAATATAAGTAACTTTCGGTCAAACACGATATAAACCTCAATATGACTTTAAAAAAATAATGAGATATTCAGTAACTGCTAACCATAAAATAATTGCCATTTTATGGTTGAAACAAACAGTCAAGGTATAGTGATGTTTGACCGTAGAGCTAAGAATCTACTAGAACCGAGATGATTTGTATACATTGGATGAAGATCTTAATCTAGGTAACTTTGACTTAAATAAATATATTGTTCAACTATAATAAAGACTAATTATTTGATGATATTTAGTAGGTAAAATTAATGAAATTCCCTTAGACAAAGATTTTTGTATCACTTAGTAATGGCAGGTACAAGAAGTAGGCTACTGAGGGTACCAAGCATCTTGGACATATGTATAGTAACACAATGCAACAACAATGACATCAAGTAAATAATAATATTTATCTCTAACCTAGTGGTGTAAATAAAAGATTACTTATAGCAAGATCTTAATTAACAACTTAACTAATCTTATTGGTATTTATTAAGCTAAATTTTTAAAAAACGAAACTACTTTCTCAATGGGAGAAATTTTGTTAACAGGGATGGTATCAACAAACAGTTTTAGTGCTTTATAGCAGAACAAATATTGGGACTGGTCAAATAAACTATTATTTCTCTTTTGGCGAATGTTTAAAAGAATTGATCCCATTGAGACTGTTTGTGTGTCGTTAAATTTAGCTATGCTACTGTCAATAAGGACGAAACAAGGGGTCCGGCCAAGGCCAGCGTGACAGTGGACGACCAGCGCTGGTGGATGGGGCAAATTAAAACCATCTAACATCAATTTTATAAATAATTCTTCCCGGCACTGCCTTACCTTTTGCACAAAGTTAATAAATTCCCCATAATCCGTTGGCACACCATAGTCCGGCCAAGAGAGGAAGTTAAAGTGGGTCACGACTTGTGTGGCACCGGTTTCATCTGTGAGCAGCAGAGTGGTCTTCATGTAGTGTTGGAAACGTTCTACCTTTGTTGTAGTCACCACGAACTTCCCGTGAGATATTGAGGTACCCTCCACTTCACTCCAGTAACCATACGACTTCTCTCGGCCATTTTCGATCTTCCGGCACAGCATCACAATGATCTGGACGTGCTCCATCCACAACATTCGGAAGAAATTGAAACAGGTGTTGGATTTTGGAGCCTCTGCACAGATGTATTCTTTGTTGTGGTAGACGCCTCCAATGTAATTAGCGTTAATGTAAGTCGACTGGTTGCGTTCTGATGGGAGAACCACTCTGGAGTGGTCAAAACATACGGAATGGGGATACCGATTGAAAATCTGATTATTTTCACTGGCATAAAAGGTACCTTCAATTCGTTTAGGAGTACTAAGACTATTATCAATGTCATTACTACCTATACTAATATCACAGTTAGTATTTAAAACATTATTGCAGCTAGAATTATTATTTTTAAAATGATCATTAACACTGACATTGTTAATAAAATTATCAAAAATAATAACATTTGCTCTTTGGGCCTCATCATTAGCATGTAATTTGTGTGTCGTCCCAATATATTTTAATTATTTTTAGCCTTTATAACTTTTACAAACTTATTTTAATCAAAACATATAAAAATGTATCGCACTTATATTATTTGACAATAATAAACGTGTGAATATAAGTTTGTTCTGTTATTCATGATCTCGGGATCGGGACGAACTTCCCTGTGCACCAGCAGACTCTTGCATAATTCTAACAGGTTATGGGCCCAGCAGATCAATTTAGGTAAGCTAAGAAAGCAAAACCTTAAACGTCGTTACCAGATTACCCGAGTCATGACGCAACAAGGCGGGACCGCGTGCAACATAACCTCAACCAATATCGAAAAACTCAAAGGTATCGATAATTGGATCAATTGGAAATTCGCTATCAAAATGGTGCTGACTCTTGATGGTTTGTGGAGCTGCGTTGATGGCACAGACACCGATGCTACGCGGGATTCACGTGCTTTGGCAAAAATTTGTCTCTCATGTGAACCTAACCTCTACCAGTACGTGCGCGTTGCGAAGACCGCTAAGGAAGCCTGGAAGTCGCTTTCCGACACTTTTGAGGACAAAGGGCTATACCGGCGAGTACTACTATTACGACAACTACATCGCGTTGAATATAGCCACTTCTCTAGCATGTCAGAATACATAGACGGAGTCCTTAAGCTCGTCACGCAGCTGTCGGATATTGGAAAGGTAATTGCCGACGAAGAAACAGCTGAAATTCTTCTATCGGGCTTACCTGAAGAGTTCAACGTGCTTGTGTCTAGCCTTGAGACGGCCAGTTTAACCAAAACCTTATCAAGTGAGGTAGTCCGGACCAGACTACTGCAGGAGGATCACCGGCGAAGTAATATTGCTACAGACAACATTGCCTTTATGGCGAACAGGAAGAAGTCTTCTAATTTTAACAAATCTAACATCTGCACTTACTGCAACAAGAATGGTCATGCTGCGAGTCGCTGTTTCAAGAAAAAGAGAGATGAAGCAAAGAAGAATGGACAGGAACACACTATGTATGCTTCAGCCTTCTCCGTTTCCCACTCTAAGGAGTATGTCTTGGACAGTGGTGCTTCTGCAAACATGACAGGGGACATGTCTCTGCTGCATGATGTCAAGAACAGAAAGTGTGTGATAACTATTGCAAATGGACAGCAACTAAATAGTGAATTTGTTGGTAAGACTGTTATTTCTCCTGAAGTTTCCTTAGATAATGTACTATTTGTGCCTGGTCTATCTAAGAATTTAATGTCTGTTAGTGAAATTACTAGTAAAGGTTATGTTGTTATTTTCCAAAAAGATAAATGTAATATTTACAGTACATGTCAAGTCACAGGCAAAAAGGTTTTTTCTGTTAACAAACAAGACGGTCTGTATAAGTTTAAAGTAAACAATGTCTTGCAAACTCGACCTGACCCCGTAATAGGTAACTCTATGTCCATGCAAGGGCATGGAACCATGAGTGCCAATGCTGCAACTGCTGTGCCTTTTTCTACATGGCACAAGCGATTAGGTCACTTGAATTCCAAAGGTATGTCCATACTAGGTGGAGGGCATGAGTGTGGTGTCGTTTTTCAGCCTGAAGACGGCGTGCCGGCTCGGTGCATCGCCTGCCTTACTGGAAAGATGTGTGAAACATCGTTTCCTCAGTCAAGTGCGGGGCGTGCTGCCAACCTTCTGGACCTGGTGCATAGTGACATTGCCGGGCCTGTTCAAGTACCCAGCTGGGGAGGAGCTCGTTATTTGTTGACGTTTACTGATGACAAGTCAAGACGCACCTTCGGCTATCTTCTCAAGAATAAATCCGAGGTGAGTTCTCATTTTGTTAATTTTAAATCTTTAGTTGAAAGACAAACTGGATTGCGTATTAAAGTTCTACGCACAGACCAGGGTACTGAATATTGCAATAAAAATTTGTCCAATTTCCTTAAAAAAGAAGGCATTATCCACCAAACTACTTGTCCTTACAGTCCTGCTCAAAATGGTCTTAGTGAGAGAGTAAATCGCACGATTTTTGAAAAAGCTCGAGCCATGTTACAGGAATCTCAGTTGCCTGATCGCTACTGGGGCGAAGCTGTTATGACGGCTATTTATTTAAAAAATAGGTCGCCTACCAGTGCATTATCCGGCAGAATTCCTGAGTGTATATGGACCGGATCTAGTGTTGATCTTCGTCATTTACGCGTTTTTGGCTGTGTAGCATACTCTCATGTGCCTAATCAAAAGAGACGTAAGCTTGATGCTAAAGCAAAACAGCATATTTTTGTAGGTTATGGTGAGACGTGCAAGGGATATCGCTTAATAGATCCAGTTAATCCCAAAAGGGTTATTTATTCTAGAAGCGTTGTTTTTCTTGAGGACAAATTTGGAAATAATTTACATGCTAATGATGAGGCCCAAAGAGCAAATGTTATTATTTTTGATAATTTTATTAACAATGTCAGTGTTAATGATCATTTTAAAAATAATAATTCTAGCTGCAATAATGTTTTAAATACTAACTGTGATATTAGTATAGGTAGTAATGACATTGATAATAGTCTTAGTACTCCTAAACGCCATGATGACAATGTGAATAATGATAAAATATGTAATCGAAGCTCTTTATCGGTTTCAGAGGAGGAGGCGAGCTTACCAGTGTTGTCACCTCTGTCTGACCAATATCGCACATCTGAAGATGTCTCTGAGGCTAGCGGCGAGGACTCGGTGCTATCCAGCCCTGTCACCTCTCCACCGCTCCCTGTTGCATCTCCAGACTACGAGCCGATGTTAGCGGAAGCTTCTGCTGTTCCGTCTAACTCTCGCCCAGTGCGGAGCACTCGAGGTATTTTTCCCGAAAGGTATAATGATTTTCACATATCGTCACTGTTGGCTGCAGCAAGTTCATCACTCGAGCCACTTACTTACCGGGATGCCATGAATTCACCTGAAAAGGAGGAATGGTCTGGTGCCATGGAAGTTGAGTTGAGCTCTATGATTAAAAATTAAGTGTGGGATTTAGTTGATCGTCCACAGAACGTTAATGTTGTAACCCATTTGTTGGTTTTTAAGAAAAAGTTTGATGCTACAGGCAACTTTACTAGGTATAAAGCAAGACTAGTCGCTTGTGGTTATAGTCAAAAAGAAGGAATTGATTATTCCGATACCTATTCGCCTGTGGTTAGACATTCAACATTAAGAATTTTGTTTGCTATTGCAAATCAGTTGGACCTGTGCATGGATCATATTGATGTCACCACAGCCTTTTTAAATGGCGAGTTAGACGAAAAGATCTACATGGAGCAGCCAACCGGTTTTCAATCTAACAATAGTAAAGTTTGTTTACTTAAAAAATGTATTTATGGCTTAAAACAAGCTAGCCGTATGTGGAACATTAAGATTCACACATTGCTTGCTGATAATGGTTTCGTTCAAAGTAAATGCGAGCCATGTGTGTATGTAAGAAAAAATAAGACTGAGTACATAATTATAGCCTTATTTGTTGATGATTTTTATGTGTTTCACAATAATTGTATTCAAACAGTTACATCATTGCTAAAACGGCACTTTGAAATACGTCATCTTGGTACTTTAAAAAATTGTTTAGGGATGAACGTTACCAAATACAATAATGTAACTGTTTTAGACCAGCATGATTATATTAAGAGGCTACTTGAGCGCTATAATATGTCCGATTGTAAACCAGTTTCAACTCCATTACCTGTAAATTGTAAATTAGAAAAGTCTAACAAACCATTGGATGACAATGTTTATCAGTATAGGCAACTACTAGGCTCATTAATGTTTTTGTCTGTTTGTACACGCCCAGACATTTCATTCGCATGTAGCCAATTAAGCCAGTTCAGTACATGTTTTGATGAAAGCCATTGGCGGACTGCAAAGCGAGTATTGAGGTACTTAGCCGGTACAATCAATCATGGTCTTTATTTCGTAAAGGATAGAAACTTTGAAATAAATGCTTTTTCAGACGCCGATTGGGCTCAGGAAATAACTGACCGCAAGTCATATACTGGCTTTGTAGTAAAACTTGGTAATAATGTCATCAACTGGGAAGCAAGAAAACAACGATGTGTTGCGCTTTCCAGTACAGAAAGTGAATATCTTTGTATTTCCGATGTATGCAAGGATATATGTTTTATCAGGAATTTCTTGTCAGAAATAATTGATAAACAATTTAGTGTCACTGTATACAATGACAATCAAAGTGCGCAGAAATTGTTACTAGCCAAAGAATATTCACACCGTAAAACCAAACATATAGACTTGCGGTATCATTTTGTGAAAGACCTTATACATGATGGTAAAATAAATGTTCAATACTTATGTACTGATGAAATGGTAGCAGATGTTCTTACAAAACCATTAAGTACACAAAAACATGTTAAGTTTGTTAAGGGTCTGAAACTGAAATGTATGTTAACTAAAGACTTGGAGTCATAGTTGTTATGTATAGAGTCATTTTTAACTAGTCAGTCTCTTTGTTCCTTTTTGATCTGTATTGTTATATATATGCCATCATAGTCTTGTATTATAGGTTTATCCAATGTACAACATAAGGAGGCGTGTTGGAATTACTGTTTTTATATAATCTATGTTCTACATTGGATATTATCTGTGGCAGGAGTGTAGACTCCTCGTTCTCTTTCATTATCTGTGGCCTCTCTGTAAGCATGTAATTTGTGTGTCGTCCCAATATATTTTAATTATTTTTAGCCTTTATAACTTTTACAAACTTATTTTAATCAAAACATATAAAAATGTATCGCACTTATATTATTTGACAATAATAAACGTGTGAATATAAGTTTGTTCTGTTATTCATGATCTCGGGATCGGGACGAACTTCCCTGTGCACCAGCAGACTCTTGCATAATTCTAACACTTCTCAGCCAGGAGTTGCTGATGTTCTTCGGCGATTAAATCTTCACACCCATCCTTCTCCATGAAGGCTGCGAAGTCCGCGTGTTTGAATGTCTTGAACACAGCCATTGTTGGTTTTTTAAAATAAAAAAATAATATATAGAATCTGATGTCCGTCGCTAAGCGAGTGTTCGGAACTGAATGATGGGATAATATAAAATTATGGGTTTATTAATAAGGAAATTTAAAAGAGTAAAATATACTGTTATCAATTAACGAATGGTCATGTCTGTCCTTAAGGAAACTACAATACTTTTATAGGTAACATTTAAACTTGCGTCATGTATGATAAAAAATTGTTAACTTTGTTACTAAGTGAATAAATAAATCAAAATCTTTTTTTTATTTCCTTATAATAAACCCAACCGGAAACTGTACAATGGTTAGCTAATAATTATAACCTCAAGTGGATCATTGCATTAACGACATAAAGTAAATACCCCATAATATTTAAAATTAGGGGAAGGAGGGGCAAAACGGGGTAGGCGGGTAAAATGGGGTACCCCATTTTCCCATTTAATTACATATGTTAAAAAAAATTTAGTAGTAATTCTTAAGAACCCTGTTTTGCCCCCCTCTACTCTATAATAAACTAACTAAAGGAGCATCTAAAGCTCAGTAACTTTGGTGAGCTCTCTTTCATCCAAGTATTTTTGGTTCATCCCGGTTTCCCCTAAGACATACAGGTGAATTGCTTTATAACAAAACTCATAATCGTTCTTTCTAGTTAAACAATTATAATTCTCTCCTCGCATGTTGTACAGAGTTTTAGCTATTGACAGTGTGCCTACGTACTTAAATTGAGTAATACATATATCTAAAAGACAATACATAGCCGAGACATTCATGCCATCCTCACATTTGACAAGAACCTCTCCGAGCTCGCTGACGAATTTTTGCTTTTTAAGAATTTCATATGTGTCATTTATACTGCATACAAAAGACAAAAACATAATTGGATCATGTGGAAGGTTTTGAGCAGGCCAGGCAGTGAATTCGTAATGAAAAATCTTACGTTCGTGACCAACATGCTTAGACAAATACAAAATGGTCAACGTATACCGTGGTTTTGAGATAATTTTCACCGTTTTCACTTTGAACTCTTTGCACTTAACTTCACTCATTTCACTGCAGCTCCAGTACCGAGGGTCGCTCTTTTTTCGTCGAATGACATCAACGATTGTGTTGATGTGATGAGACCAGGTGAACTCCCAAAATATGTCGGTTGCCATCGAATTGCTTACGCAGATGTATTTGCGTCTACCGTTGTACGCTTCATAGCCTTTAATTTGATGGACACCCTCGTATACTTTTTCTTTTTTCGTAAAGTAGCTGAACAGGGGAAACCAATTGTTTTTAGATGTAACATGGGTTCTCTCAACACTGGTCTGGTTGATGATGGCTTCGTATTCTTCGCTAATGTGCTGCTGCAAATTTGGTTGGTTCATCTGTACTAGGAAATCCACGGCAGTAATATCGACCAATTGAACAGCCATTATCGTTAAGTTATAAAGTGAAACTTTTTATTTAAATTTTAAAGTACAAATGAGGAGATAGGTCGTCACTCAAAGGCAGCGTTTATAAAACTAAATTTTGCATGAAAACTTATAAGGTGGGCGATGGACACATTGCTCGTTAAAACATTTATGTAAGTATTATGACGGTAAAGTACATTTAAATCTGAGCAGGTAATTTTCATGAAAGCTCTACGATTTTATTGCGTAGAGGAAATCACCTGCTGAGCGCTGCAGATATGTTAATTATTATGACAAAATTAACAGTCAAGGTCGGCCCATTAAACACAATTATTATACTTTTAATGTACTTAACCGGCTCTTGTGTTATGTATAATATGACAGTTACATATGATCTGAGACACTGCTTATTTTACTGCCCTAGGTACGTAATATACTATTAACCCTTAAGTTTAGGCATAGTAAAATATCTGAGTTAAGTAGCTATTTGTTCTTTCGTTTCATGCTAGCTTAAGTAAGCTCTTATATTTATCACCTCAATCATAATTAGATACCTATAAATAAATAGTTTGTTCACTATATGATCTCACTTTAAATTCAATGGCCTACTTGGACATTGTCGAGTTTGACTAAAGCACTTTGCTCACTACTAGTGGCAAGCATTCTACATCTACAGAGAATAGATAAGTACTATCAGGCATAATAAAACAATGAAGTATGTATTAATTATGTGTATTAATTTGTTACCTTAGGCCATTACCCCTATTTTTCTCGAACTTCGTATGTTATATATACTATACTCGTGTAATTGGTCTAGCTATTGAGCATAGCTGATCGAACTTCCTGTAGAGGTATAATAATGTGATATTCGTTCGTCAAATACGCCATTCTTGTCATTTCAAAAAAAGCTAAATTCACTGCACCACCGACCCCACGCCTGCGGTTTTCTTTGTAGCAATGTTGCTTAGCAGACACAAAATGAAATCTGACAGAGTTGTACCTGATAGAGTTGTAACGCAGGCAGGTGCATGCAGACCAAAAGAACATTCCCTGTTCTATCCCCCACTCTACGAAATCAACGAATCACGTTTCGTGTAACGATCGAATTTCGTAGAGTAGGGGGATAGAAGAGCGAATGCTCTTTTGGTCTGCATGCACCTTAAAGCTAAGTAATTCTAATTTGTGTACTAATTTTGGAATTACACAATTACCGGTCCGACTAGGTTCCCCGGTTTACTCTTTGTAATAATATCGTAACAGATTTATATAAACTATTAACTTTTTTAACCAACACCGGGTGGACAATTTTTGTTTTTCCGATTGACAATGACCCATTTGTGTCAACCAAAGTGGTCGTTTGGTTGTTAGGTATACATATATATTTCCCAATCATGATTATTGATTAGTTAAGTATTAGGTACTTAAAACATGTCTAAATAGAAACTGCACATTTCCAAGAAAATTGTTGGATCCCAGCTGTATTGTGTTCTGTATTGCTCTCCTGTTATCTTAATCTTAATTTTCCCGTACAAAGTCAAATATGCAATCACAATGGGGATTCCAAGCATCTCCATTTTCGCTCTAATAACCAGTTGCCGCACTTTATTAGTACACCGTTTCATCTTCGACTAGCGGGGGACCATTTTCCATAGACTGCACTTCTTATTGTCCCTTGCCTTCTGTAATTTATTTCGCTTTTCTATGCCGCTGTGAGTGGTTCCTTTCGCGCGCATTTTTGGCGGTTGCTTTTTTAACGGCAACGGCGTTGCAGCGTTCAGCCAATTGTTAATGACGTTGTTTCCTGTCAGTTTTTTTTATTAATTTTATAGACGTTGTTGCCTTCCAGTTTTTTTTATTAATTTTAATGTGTTGTCTGTGGCCATGGTGAAGTTTTGGTGGATGTTCGTTTTGTTCGCGAAAACGGCTTCGGCCAGTGACAACGAGTTGCCTGATTCTGACGCTGGAAAAGGTTGGTGGCGCAAATTGTAAACCTTGATTTTAGCAAAATATGTTGTACATTCTTATGGCCTGTCAAAATAGTGTAATAATTAATAAAATAATTGGTAACAGGCGCTCATCGCTCAATGGTTAAATTGAGAGTTAAAGCCAGAACTGGCCTTAGTTACTTACCTACTTTTTTAATTACTTACTGCCCTCGGATTTATATTTTTTCATAAACCTTATGAGGATCTAATTATGTAGTCAATATTCTGCTTCAGAATATGTATTAAGCTGGTTCGAAGTACCTAAGCTTCTGCATTTATGCGTTTACCTACTATGTACTTATTAACAGTTATTTACTTTAGTATTTAAAGCATTTATATCTTATAATTAATGTGACATTTCTAAATTACATTGACTTACACGATTATGCCTAACATTTTCGTTGTAAGATACTAGTTATACTAACATTTCAATAATTCATTCCAAAAAGGACTACTAAGCTCCTATATAGAGCGATCTCTACCAAAACTAACCTTTGGTATCACAATACGACAACAAACTAAAACGAAAGCCGTGTGAAATTAAACCAATTCAATTTTACGGTTCAAATTATCACAGCCTTCCCACGCTTTCGATATAACATTACACTTTTGTATAATCTCAAGTAACCAGAAATAATTTCGTGCACATAACAAACTTGGACATTGAATAATAGCAAGCTGCTATTTCACGGTTGCGAGCGCCAGACAATGGGGGAAAGAGCATAATTACAACTTTCGGTTTTATCTAGATCTTTTTCTATTATAGCGATTCGAGGAAAATTGCGAATCCGGGTAGAAGGACCATTTTCCTTACACATCGTGTCGCAGTAGTTTATAAGAAGATTCTGGATTTATTACTGTGGATTATGTATTGAGTGATTTATTAATGTATTAAAAATACTAGACTTTTTTTAGTAGGTACCTACCTAAAATAAAATAAATATCTTGGGACATCTTACACAAATCGACCTAGTCCCACGGCAAGCTCAATTAAGGCTTGTAATGTGGGTACCAGGCGACGATATATATAATAGATAGATACATATATATATACTTAAATACATAGACAGCCATGACCAAGGAACAAACATTTGTGATAAATAAATACACAAAGAATGCCCTCATCGAACCCGGAACCTCCAGCTTCGTAGGCAGGGTCACTACCAACTACCAACTAGGCTACGAAGGCTGACAAAGACCTACCTACTCAACTATTTACATATAAAGCAATCAATATTCACATACATCTCAATGCAACATAAAGACGCGACAATCATTATCATCATCAGCATATCTCAGTCCCCTCCTCGACATAGGCCTCTCCTATTAACTATGCGTATAGACGCATTATGAGGTAATTAAATGCCCACTATCGCCACTCTGGGCAAGTGAATTGGCGATCGCAGTAATGTGTCCACTATGATGACGCTGCTGACCATCATCAATCTTCTATCAAAGAATGGTCAGTGACACTTACCTTAATCGGCTCTTACGATACCCCCGGGAAGAGGAGGGGACTGGGGTGGTGACAAATATACTCTTACTGCCGTCTTCTTCTTCTGAGTCGTAGCCTCATGTCTGAGGGACGTGACTCCTATGGGATTTTATTCTTCCTGTCACTGCTCTCCAGGCCGTTCGATCTTCGGCCATATGAATGGTTGCCTGGAGTGAAGTTTGGGTAATATTTTGGACCACATCCGTCCATCTACTGGGTGCGCTCCCCCTACTTCTTCGGCCATCGACATTTCCATTCACTGCCGTCACCACACGGCATAAGAAGAGAGGCTTAATTAATTATAAATTCGTTTTCCTTCCTGTTCTCGAGGATTAATAAGGACATGGCCTTGTGAGTAACTTCCAAGTTCCAACCAACTACCAACGTAAGATAAAACGTGTAGGTTACCTATTAATGCCAAAACAGTTGATAACTAAACGTCCAAGAATTTTATTTATCTGTGTAAACGTTCGTATAGTCGGTACAGTCGCTACTATCTATGTCGGAGCGGCAAATCTCTCAAATATCAGAACAGGGGCCTTTTTATCAAAAGCTTTTAACTTGTAAGACAAGCAGAAGTCCTTGTCCTTATCTAAGTAATGACGTTAAAGAGACTTCCACTTGTAGGTATTACAAGTTACAAGCTTTTGATATATAGGCCACAGGCCATGGCTTTAGAGAGCATCTTCAGATATTATTGAGCACCGTGGCCTTTACGATATATCTGATGATGAGATGTACTCTGCACTGTTAGATACATTATTATTGTTTGTTACGTAAGACACTTTAATACAAAAGTAGGAACTTAGGTACGACTAAGACTAACACAAATTATGGTACCAAGTTCGGTTCAATCGCGAACTGTAAAAAGAAATTAGAACCTCAGTATGTACCTCTCTCTCTGGGACCTAAACCACAAAACTTTACAAGCGTACAATTCTACTTTTATATTTTCTACCATACTTTTTGTCTTTTGTAGAATTGTACGCTTGTAAAGTATTGTGGGATAGGCCACTGGTCGTTCTCTCGAAATCGTGATCATCATTTAGATGGCCTGCATTTGGAGTGTATGATTTATCTCCAGTTGCATCTTTCACAACTGAGCAAAACTTGAAGGAGAATGATGCTTTCAATTGATCAGTTCAGCTGGTCGGAGACCGGTCTCTGTCTATACGCTAGTCCTGAGTCCCCGAATTCCCCGATCCCTATGTTTTTCAGACTTTCATCTCCTCTTCGCACTATGCGAGCGAAATATGCAAGGATGAGTTTAAGGCAATCATTGATAGATAGAGGAGCGTGAAGTGTCTGTTCATGCCTTTTCACCATCATTAGTGACGTAGTGATGAGATGGTGTTATTTAGGAGAAAAAGGTGGCACTAGGTTAATCGAAAATGGGGTAAGGATTATAATCATCCATGAGTCTGAAAATACGGCCTGCCGAATCACTCGTTTCGACGACGAAAAAACAGGGAGGTTCAAAAATCACTCCCCAGTTCTTACCTTATGTCTTCGCTTCATGGGTCATGGGTATTTCTCATATAGATTTGTGAGTTAACATTACCTAAACTTAATTTTCTATATTTTTATAAATGAACAGAAATCTCGACGAAGACAAATAACTATAAAAATGTTGGTCTTCCTTGAAACGCTTAGGTAACTTAGAACATGCTCTTGACACACTTAGTTTGTCAAACTAAATAAGAAATACCCTCATACACGAATTATCATTTGATATTCACAAGTCCTTTACGGTGAAGGAAAACATCGCGAGAAAACTTGCATACACCTGCGAAGAAATTCAAGGGTGTATGGTGAAGTCCCCATCATGTACTGGGCTAGCGTCGGGACTAAGCAAAATTTAAAGAAAAACAACAACCCTCATACCTAATTGAATTTATTTCCAGAGTCCCGCTTCCTCCCAGTCTTCGAAGTGAAGAGATTCGACCGGCCGTTAGGACCGGGAGGCCTGCCGCCTCTCACCACAGTACCCATCGCCGGGGAACGATGCTCTCAGCGGCTGGAGTCCGCCCTGGATCAGATGCAGAGACGGAAGAGGAACCAGCCGAAAACCCTGGATACCCCCGCGGTAAGGTTTGCCATGAAATATCGTTTTTTTTAATATTGGCACCACAAAGTGGCTCCACTCCACCTGATCGTAAGTGAAAAGTGGAGCCCAAATCGCGGCGGCAACTAACAAGAGACCAGCAGTAACCTGCCAGTTGCCACCGCCTTGCTGGCCCGCTAGATACTTCTTCACGCTTCGTTCGTGCCGTACCAATAATCGTTATCCCAATATTACAAGATTACATTTTCAGGGCCATTAAATCTGTCGCCTATCGCCTATCCCACAAAACTTTACAGCGCACAATTCAACTAATTTGTATAAATTTCCGTACAAAATAATGACAAATAGAATTTTATTTTATAAATAATATTCTATTCTATTCTATTCTATTCTTTTACGCTTGTAAAATTTTCAGTGTGACAATGTTAAAATTTGAAGCTCATAAAAGTGCAACATAGACCCTTAGTAATGTTGGGGCAGCGATAAATTTTGCCTCTTGTGGTTTTCTTTCCCCTGAAAATTTTGTCCATATTTTATGACAACGACTAACTCGATAAGACCATTTTGTCTAAAACAGCCCAAGAAACGGTACATCTTAACAATCTGAGAAATGCATTCGGCGTAAGAATTTGTTATACATCACGGTGGCTAAAAAATAATTGCATTCCCGCTGCCAGTAAGGTTTTGGGAAGCAGTACAAGCCCCTGCATTTTTTTAAACGCCCTAGAAGACGTATTCTGGGTTCCAAAACCTCACGGGCAACTGGAGAGCATTTATTTTTTCGCCACCTTGGCTAATATTGAACAATCGATCGATTATTCGAAAGAAATATAATCTCGAACCGATAATAGATTTGAGATCTCGTTTGAAAAATTCAACTCGAAAATTCGGTCCAGGTCTCGCTTGCATTTCCCATCCCAGATGTTAATTATTATTTCCTACCACATTGCACTATTAAAGTAAAACTAGGCCAGTCTGGCTGTCTGGGTCAAAACTTAATCCGATGCTAATTAACCGACAAAGCCGCCATTGTTGTACCCAATCACTTCCTTCATTACAGAGTCAAAGCATCGATCTCAACGGGTATAGCTTGTACCAGCAAATGCGCAGCGCTCCGGTAGACATGTATGTCACTAGGATGCGCGTGCGTCTACCGCAGAACGCCAACTGGGTTCGTGTAGAAAAATGCTACTTCGACCCTAGAAACATATCTCTGGACACCATGCTGCTATTCCACGATATAACTATAAGCGGGAACGTTGATCTATTTGACGCGAACGAGCTAGATCGGAACATACCCCCAAGCAGAAGATTAAGACGCCATTACGCTGATGGAAGATTTGATGGATACCCAGAAGACAGATACAGGAAAGGCAATGGATGCAATATGATATTAAGACTAAGGAAAGCAGGTATAGGCTTCCATACTCGTCCGTTGCACCAACAGCCAGGGAAATTCAACGTGAAAACTGACTCTGAATTCGTTGAGCCTGGCTTTATAAGCGTTTACGCATATGGGTGTGAGAAGTATATTAACAGGAATTCCGTTAGGAACAAGGATAATCTGCCTTTGAGGCGACGAAAGAGGTCTGATGAGTTTACTTTCGATCCCCATTTAAATCAGCCTGATGGATACGATAGTCGGAGTTCTGATAACACTTGGAACACAGTCTATGAGCCTCGAAGTAACAGAGTGAACTATGAACGAAGTAAACTCTTCAGGCCTGATGATGATTTGGACGATGTTGAAGATATATCTAGGGAAATGGAGGATATATTTACGAAAGGCATAAGGACACTTTTGACGACTTATATGAAGAAGGAATTACAGCCTGCGATTAAAGATACTTTGATGCGGAATATGGGTTATGTGATATCATATGGTTAGAATAATTAGGATAGGTATATTACTAAAAAAAATTGAAAGTCTATCGTTATCTTACGGCTATCGCATATGGAGAATATTACGTCGCGTCAACATTTTAGGATACTTATCAGATAAACCAGAGTCCTTACTATGAGCTATCTAAGAAATTTTATTGGTTTAGGTACCTTTTTTGGATCGTAACATACGTACAAATTGTAAAGTTGAATATTGGTACATAACTTTTTCCTGGATTACTTAGTATTAAGAAACTCGACAATCTTTAAATGAATGGAAAATTGGTAGAAAACTTTTTGCTGGATTATCTAGTAGTACGAAACTCGACAATCTTTTATATGAAGGAAATATTTGCATTTAAAATAAAGGATATACGTGAGCGTTTTAGTAAAAACGTCCCAATTTGCTGTTTACCACAAGGATTTGGTTAGATATTGGCATGTACCTTTATACGAATTAAATGTCTAAGCGCCCTTATGGCATGCGACGAAGTCGGACGCTTTTACTAAACCGCTCACATATATAGAATGCGGCTTTGCCCGCCGCATTGCCGATTGAAACATCGAAAAGTGAGGTGAATATTTCTATAAGAATACTTAGTCTCCCCAAATCAATCGACGAGGAATCGGCTTAAACCGCGCGAAAAAAGACTTCTGTCGGTACACTCGGTACGGATTGGCACGTATCGGCTCGGCAGACGCGACTTCGGATGTTTAGCTCTTATACCGTCGACATAAAGCTTTTTTCGCCCGGATTAAGCCGGTCCCGCTTCGACTGATTGGGGAGACCCTTCATTTTTATATTTTATACCTACACAGTAAATCTTTCTCAATACTTTGTTTAGGTATAAAATATACGAATTAAGAATACGTTGGAAATTATGATTTTTCTTCTTCAAATTGGAACTTATGATTTGAAATTTATAAGCCGAGACAAGAAAATACTTATTTCGTATTTAGTTACATGGTCAAGTAAAGTGTTAATTATATTTAAACTATTAAAATTATTTTGTATTAATTTGTTTTATTTGAACTACCTACTTCTTAAATCTATTGGTATTTCATGTACTTTCATTTACATTAGGTACTTACAGCCAGTATAGTTACAGTAAATCTCTTATAGATAGTTACAGTACAGTTTCTATAATCAATAATTATGCTGAAATGGTATTCAGAATTATTTTCAATTGCTCCTGAATTCACATTGAGTGAGAGATACTTGTTGTGATAAAAAATATTTGTACAAACATAGGTAAACCTGGTAAAATCTAAAAATTATTTAACATAATTAAGTTTACAGAACAAAATAAAGGATATTATGGGCACATATTGCAATATGCAGGGAAGAATGAAACAGTAGAAATGTAAAAACAAAAGCAAGTTCAAAACTAATTCTGAGTTTAACTCTAAAACATATTACAAAAAGCTATAGCCAAATATATGTATGCATATGATTGTTTTATCACACAAATTCTCAGAGTAACCATTAACAAAGAAATGTTTTATTGAGTATTTGGTATATAACTTACACGGAACCTTTCAGTTCTAAAAGCAATTTAAAAAAATTAGCATCTTTTAACTTAAAACACATAGGTTCCATTCTTAAATATATATAACTAATGTTAATAAATAGTGAACATATTTGGTGATGAGACAATTCAATACATGTTGACTAATACTCTACAAAATCAAAGCCACATAGAACCACTACTTTCAAGTGGCTGCCTGCATGAGTATGTGTTTTATTTCATCATACACAGCAAAATGTAAAGCCGATACAAGCGCTGCTTTTAGCATACTAGGCCAGTAGCCCTTATACAATGATAAGAACCCTTCCTCAACTATTGTCAACTTTATACAGTGTAATATACCATTACAATACATTTGTTTACCAAAGCTCGTCCTATATTGTTGGAAGCCTTGGATCTGTAGACGTTTTTTCACCAAATCACATGGATATATTGCAGTCTTGGACACAAAACCTGCAATTGATCCTGACATTAGATTGGCTATTAATGATGATTCTATAGTTTCAGCAATAGTATCCCTTTGAAATAGTTTCAGTTTTATAAATATCTCATCTGTGAAAAGTTTGTAAATGGCAAATTGGATGCCTGCGTGGGGTGCAATCTGACCTAATGTGGGTATTAACCCTTTAAATAATGCTGAAGGCCCTTCTTTTCTAACCATAGTGTTTAAAGCATGAGTAAATCCTTTGTACGCTCTTTGAGTCTTCTGTTCAGCTATGAGCCGTGTTCTCACAGTGTCGAATGGAAATGAGAGCACTGTTGCTACGGTCCCAGCCAGTGCACCAGTAGAAAAAATTATTGCGTGTCTATGGGTGTCAAAAAATTGAGGATTAGCATGTTGGCACGCATTTGTAAGTTCTTCGAACGTCGTAAATTGCAGTACCCCGTACGTTATAGATAGTAACTGTGCGGGTATATGGCCACTCCACAGCGTAGACAGTCCTTCTTCCCTTACGATCGAAGTTAAGGCTTGAAATACGGAGCTATACTTTGAACCTTGTTTTATGGGCTCCAGTTGAAGCTGGAATCTAATCTTCAACACGTCCAGGGGCTGTGCCACCGCTCTTGTGAAAGCACCGGCTCCTCCACCGGCAAGAGCAGATTGAAAAGCGGTAACCTTAGATTCATGACTGTGTACTAAAACGACCATCACCAACCTTTGAACTTCGGTTTTTATACAACAAACTATGCAGAATTCACCTCTCAATTGTATTTTTCACGGAAAATAGGATAATAATAAAGTCTTTCAACATAATTTTACAAATTTCGACCTTCAAAACAATACAAATAAAGTATCTGTCAATGTCAGAATGTCACTTAAATGTCATTCAAAACTCGAATGGCTTAGCGGGTTTTATATTGTGCTAAATAATCCTCAATGACTCACTGTTGGCCACATTGGTCCTGCCCTGCAGAAAAAAACTGCAATGGCTAAACTTTTTCATTTTTGTTTTGTGGTCGAATTGAATTTGGTCTAATTATGTTGTTGAACGTTGAATGAATTTGAAGAATTTAATATTTTTTTTACTAATAGCAACATTTATTGTAGGTGTCGTCAAATTGTTCGTCTATCTAGTCTATGACTGTTGTCGGTCGAAATTGTTGTGAGTGAGTCAGGCCGCCCGTTCATCGCCTTTTCGCAGAGATTTTGCATTTATTAGTGTTCCGTTCGTTAATACGAAGAATGTAAAATGGCTATAAACTTAAATAAACACAAGGACGCGTTAATCGCAGCGTGGAAAGACGTATTGGACGAGAAAACCGATACTGACTGGTGAGTTTCAAGTTATAGTTTTACACAACAGCGACCTACTTGCCGATTTAATAAACGCGAGCTTGTCTGCATTAATCAAATGAATCAATTAGAGTTGTGTCCACGATGCACCCATATTTGCTGTAACAATGGCATTAACAATTGTATTCAATTGAAAGAAGTAAATGCATCAAATGCACTCCTTTCACTACGTGTAATAAAATTCACATAAATGTTTCGTGTTTAAAGATATTATGTGAATTTATTAACACATCGATGTTGGTTGCGTGCCCTAGTCCGCTTATCAGAATGCATTTTGTTTCAACTTTCGATTTTTAATGATTTGGTTTCGCAGTCCAATAAGAAGTACCTATATAATATATAATATTGTGTGCAGAAATACAGATAACTAAACATTTTCCCTATGCCAATAAGGTAATTAGTACAAGAGCGTTACTGTTTTAGCATTTAGTATTATTAACATTCTGTAAATGTATGTCACTATTAGAAATAAGATAGTCTCCCACATTGACATTGATTGATTATACTTTTAAAATTAAAATGTATCATCATTAGAATCTAAACAATATTCTTTGAGTTTGAGTTGTCACGAGATAGATTTTTGAACTTTTACTAACTATATCAATAAAAGAGGGATGGATAGGCTATCTCGTGGCGACATATTGTTGCACTAATCCTGTGCTAAGCCTACTGTAGGACTAGACGAGACATGCAAAAACTTAACTTTGATGAATTAATTTAAAACACTCAAAAGAATTGGTAACTCATGTTACAGTGTTGTGGATTTACCCATCTATTTTTTTTAAATCACCATTTGTCAGTTCATAAAGTAGTTTTCTATAATTTTATGTAAAAAAGGTATTTTAAATATATAATATTATTATTTTTTAAATTCAACATAATATGAATAAACATACTAATATCTAGAGATTATAACACTAGGATAGTCTTAAAATTAAGGAGTTACAGCTGAGTTATAACTGATATTGGAATAAAGTATTTGCCACTCCTGTTGAATCATTTTCACTAAAAAATGTTAAATATTCTCACCCTCAGGGCTTTATTTGGTTATGACGGACTCTCCAATGACCTGAAGTTCATAAGCAAGGGTGACGGAGGCCTAACAGAGCTCATAGACGACTTCAACAGTGGCAAAATACAATATGCATTTTTAAAGTTGGATGTGCCGGACAGCACCATATCTAAATATGTGCTTATCAACTGGCAGGTGAGTGATAAGAGATAAGACTTTTGTTTTTTTCTGAGTAATGGCATGGTAAAGGTTACTTTGCTTATCTAGTGTAGTAAATTTACATGTAGACGATAAACAAAATAAATAAATGATATTATATTATTATCCATCATATTATTATTAATATGCTTAGGACTTTTGGATGCTCGCTATGGTTCTAGCATCCATGGAGTCGCCATTATGTTAAAAAAAAATATTTGAAGTCAAAGCCTGGAAATAAAACCTAGTAGATATCATGATCTACACATATAATATTATGCAATTAATTTTATTACAAATCTATTACACACACATGGCGAAGTTCACAGTTGATGCGATATGCATAATATGTACTATACAGTGTGTTTTTCTTCATATGCTATAACTTTAAGGGAAGCTTATTTAGGTCAAATATAACTAATTTCTCTAAGAACTAGTGTTTTAACTCTTACCGTTATTGAGTTATTAAAAAAATAAGTTTAATCACTGAACATGTGTATTGCAACCTTTATTACATTCTAATAAAAATAATATTTTGACATGTGCCGCCAGTCACCTGAGATTAACTTTTATTTTATTCTTAAGGTTCTCTCACACTTACCATTCATTTATTATGTATGAAAACAAAAAATATTAATTTTTATCGAATTTTCCAAAAGCCAATATACCAGACAACTTCTATTAATGGCCCAAGTAACCTGTCTAATTTATCACAAATCGAAACGAACACCCTGTATACGTACCTACGATTTACTTTACTATGCATCCTCTTTGATACCTTTGTTTTGTTTGACATACTGCTGACATCCATTTCAGACAAAAATAAACACTTGAGTAATTGGGTGTCAGTTCAGATGGAAGATCGTTTACGTAATTTGTAATAACATTTTAAAATGAATAATTTTACGACTTGCGAAATTAAATCCTATTATCAGAGCCGTATTAGGATCAGGAATAAAAATATGACATCAGGGTAGGGTTAAGCATGTTAAAAGTGTATCCCATCAAAATAACTGTGGTGAATATAGCTTGTTATTAGAATGAATAAAGTCTTACAATGAACTAGCAATAAGTAAAGACAAGTCCTACATTTATTGGTCTGCGTGTGACACATCCTTAAAACTCAAAAAATCGACTATTATTAAAACCGACTAAAGCCAGTACGACATCGGCAATTTAAAAGTATCGACTAATATTAGATTGAAGAAGACATTACCGTTATTGTTATTAAAATGTTTATTTCTTTATTTTGTTTACTAGCGGTAGAATTTTTAATTATAATTACATACTAATTGTTGTGTACTTTGACTTTGACTTCGAAATTTTTTTTTAACATAATGGCGACTTCATGGATGCCAGAACCATAGCGAGCATCCAGAAGTCCTAAGCCTAATTGTTAACAATTATCATTAAGTATATTATCATTTTAAATCGCATGGCTCCTTCATAATATTGTTTGTACGTCTGCATGCAGGCTGAATACACTGGGCAACATTATTGTAACAAAACAACTGAATAACTGTATTCTGAGCAAATAAATACTTTTGACTTTTTTTTTGACTTTGAGTTTTTAATGTTTTGAAAAAAATTTACACATAATGTGTTACTGCACATGGAAAGGTACCTTGTCATGACTCTTAAAATAGACCTTTTGTGTTCTTTAATAAAGTCCATTTTAAACACGCATCTCAAGGTACTAGATATTACTCCCATTATAAACTATTGCCAGATTTGATTTTTCCATACATTCTGAAACAAATTACTGGACTAAGTAATTTGGAGGTCCAGTAAAAATGCCTTACATCACTTTTTGAAAACCGGCAGAGACTTAGCATAAGTAACTGGTGGGGACAAGTTATTCCAGCATTTTGAGGATTGACTTATGTATATCGCATATATTAATTAATTTTACTTAAATTGTTTATTGGTCAAAATCGTGATATGTACAACTTGTGTTAGTAAGAAACAATTTGGATCTCCTAAATATAATTATACTTTGTCTTAGTGTCGTTAGAAAAACGTCGTTACAAATAAAATATGTTAACATCATAAGATAAGGAAGTCTCTACTTTAAGGAACAGGGTTATGTTTTCAAAATGACGGGCGTTTGTCCGATCCTTGGCCATCTACTATGACGGTTCCGAGACTACAATGCTCACGCCACTCACAAGTGTACGTGCACGTGCTACACATGTATTTGGTGTGGCCCAGCCTTTAAACTGCATGTATTGTATTGTACTGTACCTATCTTTGTTTACATGTTTCTGTTTGTTGTTTTTAAATGAAGTATTAATATTTTATTATCGCATACTTGCTATTACACGCATAAAGTTCTACAAATACCTATATTCTGCATATCCTTTCAGTTTTCCTTGTAAGTAATGTTAATATAATACAGGTAAATATGTTACCCTTCATAGCGCAACAAGATTGCTGACTAAATAAATAATGTCTAATATATATTAAGCAATTTATCATTATCATTATTACTATCATATACAATATGATACTCAATTTCATCAATTTAAAACATACTAACTAAGCTCTGAAATAGAATTCGAGATCAAAAATGTAAACAAACTATGACAATGACATGACATTATATTGTCGATGTTAAAGTGACATTCCAGCCAGGGGTATAAAACGTTTTATATCGAATGTATTTTTAACACCTTTGTAAATTGAGGTGGCGTTTTGAGATTAGCATTTTATTTTATTTATTTCCACACTTACAATTATCCTTACAGGTACTAAGCCTAAGACAATGTTTTATGTGTAAAGTCAAAGTATGTTCGACACAAAAGTATCACATTTGTCAACATATTTTTGAACATGGCTATAAAAAAGATACGGCTGAGTGTCCACGGTTCCTGATTACAAAAATAATACCTAGAAAATTTGCTAGAATGATGTAAATAATCAACATAATCAATGTTTGAAAACGTCTCGTATTACTTTAATCTTTAGGATGGTCAGAGAACGAATTTCTGTCAATATCTATAGTTGCAATCTAATTCCTTTCGATTAATCAATGAAAATGATTGATTTGTAGGTCAAAATATTAAAATCTGTACCTAAGTAGGTAATGCAAAATTTGACGAGTTTTTTTAATTCATAAAAGAGTCATTTGGAGCACCATCTTGTTTTGATTTTTTTAAGTACATAGGCATAAATACGAACCCTCTTAAATGGTTCTTAGTATTCTTACCGTATTAAATTACGAATAAACTAGTTATTGTTATATATAGCTGCGAACCAAATGCTTAAAACTTCTTGTCATTGCCAGTAGTATAAATTAAACACCTTACATTTTATTAAAACTAGACAAATATATTATTAAAAATATAATGTTTTATATTATAAATTAGTAGCATAATTAAAAAATATACGTACAGTCAGTGACTGTAAATACGAATTTTTAAAATAAGTATTTCAATGATTTTGATTACCCACCTCTCGCGAGTAGTTTTTTGTGTTGGTATCCCATTTGTTTACATTTTTGATCTCCAATTCGATTTCAGATCTTAACTAGTAACTGGGCCAATCAACTTTTAGATCAAACACTTGTCCAGTAACGCAGGTGACAATTTCATCAAGTTTGCTAGAAAAAATGCTTATAAATTGTACATGCGTTAGGCCCCACACAAGTTCACATTGATACATTTAGGGTCCAACGGTTTTTCATTGTAAATATGTGTATAGTATTCATCGTCGTTCATGTACATTTGTAAGTTCAGTTTTTTTTTCTCTCTCTTGATAATGTCAGATGATTCGAAAATGCTTATTAATAAGCTTACTTGAATAAAGAATAGTTTGACTTTGACATGAAAAGTAACGCAGGAGACAGAAAATATGTCGATGTAAAAGTTGATTGGCCCAACTAGCTCTTTTCAACATTATTAATCTTATTATCAAGATATTTTTTTTTATTGACCGCGTGGCTAATGGTAGTACTACCAGGATATAATAACATTAATAATAGTTTAGTAGCCTTTATTTAATGCAATGCTTATAAATGATATTTATGCATAATACTAAGTGCTTTTCATTTTTGCATGTCTCAATGCGGAAAAGGCCTCCCCCAAATTTCCCCATTTCTTCCTGTTCCATGCTGTGGAACCTGTGGAACCTGCCCAGCTTGTCTCTCCATGTATAATTTGGTCTACTTTGCCTTCTTTTTAGGGTTCCGTAGCCAAAATGGAACCCTTATAGATTCGTCATGTCCGTCTGTCACAGCCGATTTACTCGGAAACTATAAATGCTACAGAATTGAAATTTGGCAAGGATATGTGCTGCATGAACCGCTACTGAATTATGATATTATATTTTTAAAAAAATAATTGGGGTTTCCATACATGTAACTGACGGATACATATTTTTTTTTAAAGAAAAAGATTGTGTATAAGCGTGTGGGGTATTAATAGAAAGGTCTTTGAAAATGATAGGTTTATATATCATATTTTTATTTAAGCGAACAGCTTTCGAGATATCAGCACTCAAAGTCTGAAAAATGTGGGTCGCCGCTCTATTTTTTAAACTATGCGGTATAAAATATAAAAAAAAATATGTTATGCATATTAACAAACTCTGTCAACGATTTTTGGTTTGATTAAATTATCTTGACTTAACTGTATTTTTTAAATGATAAATTGATAATGGTACGGAACCCTTCCCGCGCGAGTCGGACTTGCACTTTGCCGGTTTTTTCTTGCATAGGTATTGTAATAAAATTCATCATCATCAGCCTATGATAGGTCCACTGCTGGACGTAGGCCTCTCCTATTAACTATGCATAGAGACGCATTAGGAGGTAAATGCCCATAATCGTCACGCTGGGCAAGTGGATTGGCGATCGCAGTAATGCGTCCACTATGATGACGCTGCTGCCCATCAACAATCTTTTATTAAATAATGGTAAATGACACTTCAATCCCTTAGTCGACTCTTACGACACCCGCAGGAGGAGTTGGGGTGGTGACAAATGTATTCTAACTGCCGTCAACACATGGCACATATAAAATTAGCGGCGGTAATAAAATTATTATGTCATTATCAGGGAGAAGGAGCCCCAACAGTCCGCAAAGGCACCTGCGCGAACCACATCAAGCATGTCGCGTCCCTCTTCACCGGCTTCCACCTCACCATGCATGCTCGTACCGAAGATGATCTCGAAGAACGGCTGATCCTGGAGAAACTGGCGAAGGCTGGGTCCTCCTTCAACTTCAAGTCAGGGAGGAATGAGGAGCTGCCTCCTAGTGGACCGGTGGGGACGGCGTACCAGAAAGTTAACCCAGGTATGTCATTGAAATCTTGAGCAACTTGAATGGGCAGCTTGAATGGAATCACCGGCTTCCACCTCACCATGCACGCCCGCACCGAAGATGATCTGGAAGAACGGCTGATCTTGGAGAAACTGGCCGAGGCTGGGTCCTCCTTCAACTTCAAGTCGGGGAGGAATGAAGAGCTGCCTCCTAGCGGACCGGTGGGGACAGCGTACCAGAAAGTTAACCCAGGTATGTCATTGAAATCTTGAGCATCTTGAATGGACCACTTGAATGGGCAGTTTGATCCTGGAGAAACTGGTGAAGGCTGCTCCTTCAACTTCAAGTTAATCCAGATATTGTATACTATCTGTGACCTAAAAAAATTGTGGACTGCTTACACATATCCTAGACGCAGACAAAGCTTGTATAGTATGAGGCAGATACATTCATAGGAATATAGTGGTAGATAATATCATAAATAGACACCAGATGACCTCGAGGAACGGGTGATCGTGGAGAAACTGGCAAAGGCGAAGTCGGGGAGGAATGAAGAGCTGCCTCCTAGTGGACCGGTGGGGACAGCGTACCAGAAAGTTAACCCAGGTATGTCATTGAAATCTTGAGCAACGTGAATGGACCACTTGAATGGGCAGCTTGAATGGAACTCTTGATCCTGGAGAAACTGGTGAAGGATGCTCCTTCAACTTCAAGTTAATCCAGATATTGTATACTATCTGTGACCTAAAAAATTTGTGGACTGCTCACACATCATCCTAGACGCAGACAAAGCTTGTATAGTATGAGGCAGATATACATTCATAGGAATATAGTGTTAGATAATATCATAAATAGACACCAGATGACCTCGAAGAACGGCTGATCGTGGAGAAACTGGCAAAGGCGAAGTCAGGGAGGAATGAAGAACTGCCTCCTAGTGGACCGGTGGGTACGGCTTATCAGAAAGTCAATCCAGGTATTATGAACTTGTGCTCTGTGAGTGTGACCTGTACTATGGGGATACCCAGATGTATAATTGATGATCTGGGAAACGCTTGATTCTGGAGAAACTGGCTAAGGCTGGGTCCTCCTTCAACTTCAAGTCGGGGAGGAATGAAGAGCTGCCTCCTAGCGGACCGGTGGGGACAGCATACCAGAAAGTTAACCCAGGTATGTCATTGAAATCTTGAGCAACTTGAATGGACCACTTGGATGGGCAGCTTGAATGGAACTCTTGATCCTGGAGAAACTGGTGAAGGCTGCTCCTTCAACTTCAAGTTAATCCAGATATGGTACACTATCTGTGACCTAAAAAAATTGTGGACTGGTCACGCTTATCATCCTAGACGCAGACAAAGCTTGTATAATATGAGGCAAATCTACATTCATAGGAATATAGTGGTAGATAATATCATAAATAGACACCAGATGACCTCGAGGAACGGCTGATCGTGGAGAAACTGCCAAAGGCGAAGTCAGGGAGGGATGAAGAGCTGCCTCCAAGTAGACCGGTGGGGACTGCTTATCAGAAAGTTAATCCAGGTATTATAAACTTGTGCTCTGTGAGTGTGACCTGTACTATGGGGATACCCAGATGTATAATTGATGATCTGGAGAAACGCTTGATCCTGGAGAAACTGGCGAAGGCTGGGTCCCCTTCAACTTCAAGTCGGGGAGGAATGAAGAGCTGCCTCCTAGTGGACCGGTGGGGACTGCTTATCAGAAAGTTAATCCAGGTATTATAAACTTGTGCTCTGTGAGTGTGACCTGTACTATGGGGATACCCAGATGTATAATTGATGATCTGGAGAAACGCTTGATCCTGGAGAAACTGGCGAAGGCTGGGTCCCCTTCAACTTCAAGTCGGGGAGGAATGAGGAGCTGCCTCCTAGTGGACCGGTGGGGACAGCCTACCAGAAAGTTAACCCAGGTATGTCATTGAAATCTTGAGCAACGTGAATGGACCACTTGAATGGAATCACCCGCTTCCACCTCACCATGCATGCCCGCACCGAAGATGATCTCGAAGAACGGCTGATCTTGGAGAAACTGGCCAAGGCTGGATCCTCCTTCAACTTCAAGTCGGGGAGGAATGAGGAGCTGCCTCCTAGTGGACCGGTGGGGACAGCGTACCAGAAAGTCAATCCAGGTATTATGAACTTGTGCTCTGTGAGTGTGACCTGTACTATGGGGATGTATAATTGATGATCTGGAGAAACGCTTGATCCTGGAGAAACTGGCGAAGGCTGGGTCCTCCTTCAACTTCAAGTCGGGGAGGAATGAAGAGCTGCCTCCTAGTGGACCGGTGGGGACTGCGTACCAGAAAGTTAACCCAGGTATGTCATTGAAATCTTGAGCAACTTGAATGGGCAGCTTGAATGGAACTCTCAATCAGAAAGTCAATCCAGGTATTATGAACTTGTGCTCTGTGAGTGTGAGTTGTACTATGGGGATACCCAGATGTATAATTGATGATCTGGAGAAACGCTTGATCCTGGAGAAACTGGTCAAGGCTGGGTCAACCTTCAACTTCAAGTCGGGAAGGAATGAGGAGCTGCCTCCTAGTGGACCGGTGGGGACAGCTTATCAGAAAGTCAATCCAGGTATTGTATACTTTGTGCCGTGCTCTATGACCTCCTGAGACTTATGACCTACTAAAATTATACACGCGGGTTACTCACGTTTTTAAGTCGATAAATACATAAAAGATTAAGGAATGCCTGACCTATACCAATCGTCAATAGAATCCAAAAATATGTATATAAACATGGCTGATTTCTATAGCATTTGACGTCTTTGACACATATCGTGAAATATGTTCGCAAATATATTTTTTTTTTTTTTAACGTGATTCGCTTATTTAAATTTTTATTTCATATATATAAGTATTTATTAACTAAATATATGAACAAAGAAATGATTAAATCTAACTTAAAAAATAACTAAACTTAACTTACAAAAATAACTAAACTTAACTTAAAAAACAATGAAAACTAACTATAAAATAAAAACCTTAAAAGCAACCTACAAAAGTATACCTACAACCTACACGTCCACCTCCAAACCTTCCCCCGGTGGCAAGGTGCCCATGACACAGGCAGCATTCCCGCGCTGTATCGCAATTGCGAGCCTCTGCGCGAGAAAACTGCCTGCTCGCAGGTCCCCCGTTGCCTCCCTTAGGCGTTTCCCAACCTCTTTAAGGAGCCTGCGAGCACCCTTGCCCCACGGGCCGAGTGTCTCGACGCCAACAGCTGCGAACTCGTAGTTGGCGCCGAGACAGCTGTATTTATTACATTTCGACCGCTCTCGCGCGTCCGCCGCCGACCCGGCCTGTCGACTGGTGGCTGAAATGTAGGACGCCGCCAGCGTGTCAGCGCAGGTGGCGTCCCACACCAGCGCACGACCCATCCTCCACGGGATCAACGTCATCCCGTCAGGGCGCTTGCCATCATCCCGCACTATTCGTGGTTCCAAAAACGCGGGGACGTTGGCGCTGACGAGAGCCCTTCTGATGATGTCGTTGATCTCGGAGTGGCGTGACAGACGGCCGGCGCCCGAGGAGCACGAGAGACCATGGTACCCGTATTGATCGACCGCAGCCCCACAAGAATAGCAGCTGTGGTCCGCGCAGATTCCGACCCCAAGGCGGAGGCCGACGGCAATGCGTATAGTACTTGGGTCGATTAAGGTACCCGTGTGGGGTGAAGGGTACGCATGTAGCCAGTGGCCAGATTCTGGCTTGGATACGGCCAGAAGTCTCGCAAGATCCCTGCCCGTGGAAGTGGCTACAAGCGTACTTAAAGTGGCTGCGGAGGCTATGGTGTCCCAGGCTCTTTGCCTGTCAGGCTTGGACGGTAGATTTGGGTTCGGCCCGGAGAGCCAAGCATTCATGGCTCCATCCAGACACGCAATCTCGCAGTTAGTGCCCACAGGGGCTTTAAGGATTTTCCCTGCGAGATTTGACGTGCTGTGGATAGAAGACAGGAATGCTGGCAAGGCAACACTTGCTACGTTCCGAGTCCCCAAACCGCCAAACCTTATTGGCAAGCATGCTTGAGTCCATGCTTGCTCGCTAAGTCGAACGTTAAGAACGGCTTCAATTTGGGATTTCAGACTGAAGTCTAAAGGATTTATCAAATTGGGGAATTTCCAAATAGGACAACAGCGGAGGAGGTAAGTAAATTTTGGAATAAGTAAACAGGATTTTAAAAGGACTAAAGCACAATGGCTATTAATTTTGACAAGGCGATCCGAATGAGATTTGAATGTCGAGATTGACTTATCTAAAAGAGAAGGTATAGCCTCATCAAATATGGGCGCACCGAGTAAATATAGGTTATCTTTTGTCATAATTTTGATATTCGATGCTACGTTATTAAAATTTTGAATTATTTGTAACACACTCTGTGGCTCTATGTTATCCGAAATGTATAATTCACATTTATTAAAATTCAATTCAAGGCCTATATTATTGAAATCGTTTTTAATTTTGACTAGATCTGCTAAGACATTCTGTGAATTTCCGCCTAATGTCCCATCATCAAGGTACCAAATATTTAATTTTGAATTTAGATTGTGGATTATTGAATTAATTGCTAAACTAAAAATAGCCGGACCAAGAGGATCACCCTGCTGGCAACCTACGGCTGAAAGTATCTCATTATTTTTATGTAGTAATTTTGATGGAGAATGATAACATTGAAGCAGAAAATTGTAGATCTCCGGAACATTATTTTTTATTTCGTTAAGCAGGGTGTCTCATTTAACAGAATTGAAAGCGTTCTTAACGTCCATCTTGAGAAGTACTTCGCAATCGTTACCTTTCACAAAGGTCCGTACTGCATGTACAGCCGCCTCGCAGCCACCACGGGTGCCAAAACCGACCTGTACAGGTTCGAAAAGATTTTGCAATTTAGCGCGTGTTAGCCTGACACAGACCTTTGCCGCCAAGCGCCGAAAGGTCGAACCTACAGCGATGGGGCGTACGCCCGCGTCCCTCTTCGTGAGGGCTATCAGATTGGCCCCATAGAGTACCGATGTCACATCTTGGCAATCATCTCCCAGCAGCATAAGGTTTACCAATCTTGTCAGACTTGTGATGAGATGTTCACCAGCCACTCCAGTGCTATGGCTGGTGAGGTCCACCAGATGCTGCGGGGAGATGCCATCCAAGCCGGACGCCGATCCCCTCGGGAAGGACGCGAGGGCCGCCATTACCACTGCCTCTGTGGCATGGAGACAAGAAGAGGGATCTGAAGGTGGGTCCACAAAAGCGGGGGTTGAAGGGCCAGGGGGGTGTTTGGCTTGTAACGCAGCTGCGGTCTCCGGCGTATCGGGTGCAAGGGTGTCACTAGAGAATAAAAGTCGCGAGGCTCCTTTAAGATCCCCATCATGTATTTTCTCTTCAACTTTTCTAAATATATTGTATTTCTTAGAGTTGGATCTGTATGAACTAGTTGTTTCTGGCAGGCTAGCGCAGAGATATTATTTTTTATTTTACGAGTCAGAGATATATTCTCATTGCTATCAGAGATATGCAGAACTTTGAAACAGAAGGTTAATAAATTTTGCCATGAGTCCAAGTCATTTTTGTGCACGCAACTATCTATAGCAGTGGTAAGTGCTTCAGCCACTGGAGACCGCGCACCTCGTGGTATGCGTTTTATTAGAGGTTTGTAATGTTTGAGGTTGCCGAGGAAGGTCTGGAGTGGGATCGTCGGGTTAGATGATGATATTGATGATGAAGGTAATGTTAACGAGCGGTAAGTGTTCTGAGACGGTTTAACGGAAATGAGGCCCACGCGGGCGTGATGGACACGGGCTTGATGAATATGTAGACCTTTTAGCGTACCAAAAGTCCTATTGCATACAAGGCACATACAATTATCCATTTAAACAAATAAGATACTGATAGGAGCTTAATTAATGCTAATTAATAACTAGGCTTAGGACTTTTCATAGCATATCGTGGTTCTAAAATCCTTGGAGCCGCTATGTGATATTTTTTCGAAGTCAAAGTCAAAGTATATTGTAATATTCTATTCACTTTCTATAATGACTATAATGATTTATACCTACTGTCACATCGTTACTGAGTTCATTTTAATCGAACGTAATTAATTTAAAAAATCGAACTTGATTTCATAAAAAGTGCATACGAATTTAGTTATATCAGAAACCATAAAAAACTAGACAATTAGGTTCAAGACAAACTAGAAAAAGCCTCCTAGATCGGAAATAGCGATGAAAATGGCGAAAGTATCATGTTGTTTTTCTCGAAAGTTTCGAATCTTTCGTATAAATTACATGTAACTTCCGAACACTCAGCCGCATCAGTCGTGAGCTACGAACGTTTAAAAAAAAAGTGTTTTTTTTTCGAGAATTTTTGGAGATTCCATCTTTAACAGGAAGCTATGCACCTTCTTCTCCTTACTTTAGAGTTGAAATGAGATACTAGTCCGATCATAAGCCAAGAAGGTTTTTCGATTGGGTGTCTTGGAAAAAAATAGTGCAAGTTTGACTTTACGTTTACTCCTAAGCTATTCGGCTGAGTGGCATCAAGTAAATTTATATTGAAAGCTTGTTTTTTTTATCACGTACATCACACATCTGCAGGTAAAAGTTAGTGAGAATACATTTTTGTTTTTTTTTTTGTGACATTCTTTCAACTCACACCAAAAAATAGTCCGGTCTTACCCGGGTGTACCTTATACGTAGTATAAACAGTATAATGAAATAGGTGTATAAGTTTACAGTGCATTTTATAATAGTAGTGGTTTACGTGTAAAATACTTTTTTTGCATTATTTTATTGAATTATAATACTCCGAATGTATTGGCTCTAGTACACGTAACTTTTCATTTTGCTCAGACTAAATGTGAATATCAGTTGACTAAACAGTTTAAATTATGATAAAATACTTATAAATTGGAATCATTAATCTATGCTCTATGTGATATCAACGTGAAGTGAAGTGTATTTACTTCAAAGGTAACGTCAGTTTTGTTTCTTGTTCGGAAGTTACATGTAATCTATACGAAAGATTCGAAACTTTCGAAAAAACCAACATGATACTTTCGCCATTTTCATCGCTATTTAAGACTTTTTCTAGTTTGTTTTGAACACTAATTGTCTAGTTTTTTATGGTTTCTGTTCTGATATAAGTAGGTCACTAATTTAGTATGTAATTTTTTATGAAATCAAGTACGTTTTATAAAATTAATTACGCTCGATTCAAATTAATTCACTAACGATGTGAAAGTATGCATAAATCATTATATTTAATATTACAATATACTTTGACTTTGACTTCGAAAATTTTACACATCGCGGCTTCAAGGATTTTAGAACCACGATATGCTATGAAAAGTCCTAAGCCTATTAATAACATTTGAGATAAAAAACTTACAAAACGATAACTCACCTCGAACCACGAATTTAGATTATTGAAATTCCGAAAAGAATAAGTAAAAGTAAACCCCTAAAAATAAATACCTACTAAGCTCAAAAACAAACACAACACACAAAATAAATAAATG
>JALPQI010003852.1:0-75957 GCA_025490895.1 Thaumatotibia leucotreta | reverse complement strand
ATGCTCTTGGCTGTTTTTTTTTTCACTAGTGACAATAAATAATGCATAAAGATACGAGGTAGGTACGTAATTTCACGAGGTACGGCTTAGAAGCAATTTGGCCGATCAATTCAATCTATTGATGATTATTATTTGAGAGTTTGTTATTTAACGATTCGTATCCTATTAGACATTTGGAACCAAAATTAAGCTATGAATTTAAATGCGAACGTGCATATGCTGCCTTCTTAATATTCTTATTGCAAATTTCCGCCTCAGAGTGAGCGTCGCGGATATAATATAATAATATGCCGGGCTCTGTAATTCCATGCTCACAGTACGTTTATCTCTAATAACGTTATATTATATTACATATTATTATGCGTCTCGCTTGGGATAAGTATGTTCTAGTTTATTATAGGTTAATGTACTTTTTGTAGATGCAAACTCTAAATATTGAAATATTAGTTAAGAAATTTTGATATAGGTTAGGTTGAGTAGATTTATACCTATACGTAAATAAAATGTAGTTTTGAAAATAAATAAAAAAAAAGTTACATTAAACATCAGTGCTTAAGTGTGTACATTTTCATTAAACGTACGTAAAGTATTTAGCACTTAAAACGTTTTTGATACTATATCCTACCACGTCATATTTAGATTCTAAAAGATAGGTATTTAAGCTCACTTTCTTACTTTTCCGTTGTGTTTCTCTAAATAAATGGAAAATTTTATATAGCTTATAAGATCTCTACAACAAACGACTAAAACAAAGCTCTTGTCTTTTATTTTTGAAAATTACTCATATAGTTATAACAAACGACATGCATAAATGACGCATACGGGTAGCTTTTTGAAACCTCATTATAGCGAAGAGTTTAAGTAAATAAAATATTTACGATATGTAAATACCACAATCACGAAGTGTACGAGGTACATTATTATATTTTTGTAATATTGCCCTTACATACAAACGATTATAATTTCTGCCACACTGTTATTTCTTAGAAGTCGTACATAAGTGCGTTAATTTATAAATTGCATTACGTACCTATACAAAATAAAAAAAAAATACTTTACATGGCGCAAAAATGTGAATCAGCTATAAATATAATTTAAATTAGTTGAGTATGGTCTAACATTTCTTCTATTAGGATTTGTGTCATACTTGTGAAGGTTATTCATACGCACCGCACTTATACTAACATCAAAACTGCATGCACCGTAATACGTTACCTCAAATGAATATTTCCAAATTAAAGCGAAATCATTAAGCAGTCCATTTAGACATATACCGAGGGCTTTTGCGCCAAATGCAGAAATCAAACCAGAAATATGTGGGATATATGAGAATTTAGGTCAAAATGCAATTTAAATCTAAAGACAGAGCAACCCATATCAATAGGAAATCATTGCGGTGAACTAAACAATGCTTGGTATTGGAAAACAAGTTAAATTTGAAGAAACGTGAAATATCATGAAATATTATTTTGATAGTAAGTATGTACAGTATTTGGGTACCATGTTACACACTTCAGGAAAGTTGGAAGTGAACGTGCAACACCGGATCGCGGCTGCCTGGCTGAAGTGGCGTGTAGTGACTGGCGTTACCTGTGATCGGAGGATGCCCGTGAAGCTTAAGGGCCTAGTGTACAAGAGCGTAGTAAGACCGGTTCTGACTTACGGGAGTGAAACATGGGCTGTGACGCAGAAACATGTTCGGTCTGTCCAAGGCGCAGAAATGAAGATGCTTCGGTGGATGTGCGGAGTAACGAGGCTCGACAAGATACGCAACGAATACGTTCGCGGTAGCCTTGGACTACGTGATATTGCCGATAAGCTGCAGGAAAGTCGACTGAGATGGTTCGGACACGTAAAGAGAAGACCTCCTGAGTACATCGGGAATGTTGTTATGTATCTGCAAATTACCGGTTCCCGAAGAAGAGGAAGACCAAAGATGAGATGGGTAGATACCATAGCAAAAGACATGAGAGCTTGCGACGTTACAGTAGACGACACGTCCGATCGTGCGAAGTGGAAGGAAAAGACAATTTTTTACTTTGATTTTATTGGAGCGATAGTACCTACTTTGTTTTGATTAAACGGTAATGTGACAGTTGTTCGTCAACTCATTAGTACGGCTGCTGCTGTACTACTGAAGCATACCACTGTGGTCGAAATTACCTAACATGTTATGCATTTAAAAAAACGCATATATTTGAACATACATACAACACTTGCCCCCCCCCCTTCTCACACTGGACTTGTGTATGCCTAGGTGCTGTTTTAAGTATGAAATACTATCATATCATAGGGCAGTGCCCCCCCTCAACGAAGTCCTGGATCCGCGCTTGCTTGGAGGTCAAATTAAGTTAAGTACCTACATCAGTGACGGAAATAAAATATCTATTATCTCCCCAACTTTTGATGACCCCTTAAAACGTAACTTTGCGTATTACATTACTTTAATTAAGGTTTTTATTTACTCTTCTACGAGTATTTACTGCAATGTTTACTGCTAGACTATAAAACACAACATTAACCAAACTTTTTGTTACGCGAGGACCGAAAAAGCTTGATCTTAAATTAAGCATAGATGTTAAAAAGTTAAAAGTTAAGACGTTTGTTTCGTTGTTATTTTAGTGTTTTTTTATTACTAAACGTACTTAGCATATTTTGCCAAGCGTCATTTGGTAGTAGAATAATATTATTATCTAAAATGAAATTTGTTGAAATGCAGAGGACTCATAAGAGGTTACTAGAGTGAATCCCCCAAAGAACTTTATGGCAAGAAATATGGGCTGTCCCAGAAGTAAAGAGACAAGATTTGAATGAAAATATTTAATAAAAAAATCTTACAAAGCACTACTACTTACATTTAGTTTCTTTCAGAATTTCATTTTATTTGCTACTTTATATTAATTTTGCTTGTGCAAAGCCTCCGTAGCCAATTTTTCTAAGGTTGATTGCTACTCGTCTCATTACAGCTTTTCGAGAAGTAGCTGCCACAATTTTAGCCAATTTAGTCCATCTATGCTTAAATCCAGCCAACGATTTGTGTTTTTCTGTTTGTTTTTTATATTCACGTTTAAATAAAGGTCAATAAGCTTCAATACCAGGAGATTGGGGAACATTTGGGGCGTTGTTATGTTTTTGTATAAAATCTATACCTGCAGCCTCTAGATGTTGAGTGACTTCCGTAGCGTAGTGGCATGACGCCATATCCAGCCAGAATATAATTTCTTCCCTCTGGTAATGCTTATCTATGAACGAAATTTATCGCATTATCATCCATTCTCTCAAATAAATACGTGCGTTCATAGAGCCTGTGCAAATATATGGTTAAGACGTATTGCCATTTTGGTCTATGGCTAGCCAAACGAGATATTTATTGAAAATTTGACCTTTGCTACAATTTTTGGCGAATAATCTACGGAGTCCCGTCAAGCCGCATGGTAGTATTGCTTCCCAGGAATATCCGTTGGGTCCACGGTCACGAAAGTGTCATCATCAATTATGACAACTTTTTTCAGTGTTTTTTCATAGGCTCTTCGGCATCCTCTTTTAGCTCGCACTTCCTGGTCCTTAAAGTACTTAGGAGCTGACAGTTTTGCAAATGCTTTAAGCTTTAGGTCGCATGTTTTAATTCGAGCTATACTTGACTTCGATATTTTTCGATTTATCCGCAGCAGCTCTAACATACATCGAAGGATTCCGTTCATACACTTTTTTTTACTATATTTATGTTCATAGCTACGGAACACGTACTTTTTTTCCCGGAATCTTCTTGAAAATATATTCATGCGATTCTTCAAAACGCTTTACAATTCGATACAAAGTAGTCCTCCTTACTCCTCTGAAGAAAAAATACATATCGTGTCCGTTTTTCCATGACATTCATAATTCTGAACAACCCTTTAGCAAATACTTCGTGATCAGCGCTTTTCATTATTAAAATTTCAATAATATAATCGTATTTCCCACTAAATTTTACAGATTTGAGGCATGCGATGGCCATGACAGTAATTTTTCTTAGAAAAATAAAAATATTTTTAAATAGTTCGAAATTTGAAATTTGTCTCTTTACTTCTGGGACAGCCTTTATAATGAAACGGTAAAACTCACGTGTATTTATACGTAGTCACTGCGTGCGACATATTGTTTCGGAAAGCCTAGATCTCCATTATCGCTTGATAATGGAGATCTAGGCTCTAGACTGAGCCCGTGCTAACGCATTGCGCGCGCAGCACGTATTGCTGACCGCCGCGTAGTTCGGTGATATAAAACGGATTGAGCAGGTCCTGTTGATATAAAACGGATTGGGGGTGGTCTACTGGTTTAACCGTATCTCTATATTTATATAACTTTATGGTATTTGTGACCTTCTTTGAATTAGGAAATCTTTACGGAAAATGAAGGCGGCTGGTAGCAAGGGCCATCAATAGATTTCACGCCCCATCACTTTCCGAACAGACTCGTCTTGACACTAAATACTCGTCTGGGACACTTTTACGGCGTCTCTCGAATTGGATAGAAGTTCTTGATAATTGCTAATAGCATCTAACCTAAAATTATGGTTTTGGTTTAGCTGAATCCTACCCAAGATTTTTACTTTTACTGATTAAAGATTTTCCCCCTTATTCATAAACGTCTGCTAACTTAACAAGCCGCTAATAATTGTTTGTCCCTTTCGATCTTAACAATGTGTCCATAAGAGCAAAAGGGACAAAAATTACTTAGCGGCTTGTTAAGTTAGCAGACGTTTATGAATAAGGGGGTTTAAATATATGAATAAAAACTTTCTTAATTTTTAATAAAATTATGCCTAATAGATAGGTAATAATAATATCCCAGTCCTAATTTTAACTCTGCAATTACACGTTTCATGAAAGTCGGCAGTTAATTAAATCAACAAAAACGCCGCCCTGGTCACTTTACACAAGAAACTAATTTTTCGCAACCAATCGTCAAAAGAAAAAGTATCACGGGCAAAGTTTCGAAAACTGACGAGAGAGCGTCCCCGGCAACGAGTAGTTTGGAAGAAAGTTTTTAATAAATTTTGTAGAGAACACTTGACTTTACCTTAGTAAGTTTATAAAGTATAGGTCAAAGTTATAAACGTGCGATGTGATCGTTAGTGACAACGCAGAAGAAATAAAATACGTACTATTTTTATATATAGGTAAATAATAATAAATATCTTGGGACTTCTTACACAAATCGACCTAGTCCTACGGTAACCTCTATTAAGGCTTGTAATGTGGGTACCAGGCGACGATATATATAATAGATAAATACATATAGATAAATAAATAAATAAATAAATAAATATTTTGGGACATCTTACACAAATCGACCTAGTCCCACGGTAAGCTCAATTAAGGCTTGTGATGTGGGTACTAGGCGACGATATATATAATAGATATATACATATAGATACTTAAATACATATACAACCATGACCAAGGAACAAATATTTGTGATAAATAAATACACAAATAATGCCCTCGCCGGGATTCGAACCCGGAACCTCCAGCTTCGTAGGCAGGGTCACTACCAACTAGATACTTAAATACATAGACAGCCACGACCAAGGAACAAACATTTTGTGATAAATAATTACACAAAGAATGCCCTCGACGGGATTCGAACCCGGAACCTCCAGCTTCGTAGGCAGGGTCACTACCAACTAGGCTACAGAGGCTGAAATAATACGTAATTAAAGAGAATAGTTTTGAACAGAAAAAGTTGTAAGGAGGCACTATTAATCCATAATATGTCTATTCACATATCTATTACAGGCACGTGCAGGCACCGTTCATTGTATTTAGTATAAGACGGTGTCTCGTAATAACGACCACATAGCTATGCTGCGGACAGACAGATGTACAGACGGACATGGTAAAACTATGAAGGTTCCTAGTTTACTACGGAACTCTAAAAATTAAATTGAAATGTCTCAAAAATACAAAGTCAGATAATCAGCAAACAGTATTCTGAAACATCGTGTAAACTTTTTTACAAGCTACAGGACAAAAACGCGGTCCAGTTCGCTTTATCTCCAATTATCTGATCTGTGCAGCCATACATTTACCTAATCTTACATCAAATCAAACCGCAATGCTCTCAGCTTGTTTAGCCTCGCCAGTTAATCAAAGACTCCGACTATACTTGTAAATATAAGCTCTATTTCATGCAAGTTAAGGTGGATATTTCAATGTTTTGCGATCTATTTTTTCCTTGTGAATTATTAATGGTAATTTTCGTAAACAAATGTCTTGGGAAGAGATATTCCAGTAGTTTGCTCGATTCTATTAAGCATATTATGTTGATTGCATTATAAAATGGTGTAGGTTCGTTGTCGTAATAATGTTAAAGAAACCTTAACCAAAATGCTTATTACAACTGCATTATTTTCTAAATGAAAAATTTCGTATGCTTAAACAATTCAAAAATAGCTTATAGTTCAAGGCGTTTAAGCTCGTATTTTAATGCATTTACAATGGATTTTTTATTGGTAAAGTTTACCATGTAATAATACTTGCCTTTTGTATGATAATATTTCAGAAAACCAAAATCAAAAAGTTGCGAGCAACATCAAAGATTCTTGAGATATTATCCACGTAAAGCGTCTTGACATTTGCGATATGTCCTTACGACGATAAGATTATACGGCGGCTAGTTGGTACGCAGCTTTCTATGCATCTCATTCGCACCAATACCTAATTAATCAAATCTACAGAAATAAAATTAAGCAGATGATTACGTTACATAGGAGCACAAGGAACAGGAGTTAAACATTGAGCAGCGCTTATACTCTGTGTAAGTCCAGAATCCTCTCTTTCTTCGGGCATAGAGCAAGAGTCGGAGAGCTTTCCATCGAGCGGAGCGGCTGGTAGTTCAAGGCAGGGTTGAGGGCAACAGACCACGCGGTCGGTCCCCCATGAGGTGGACTGATCTGATCAAATCTGCTACAAACCAGCCCGTGCAAGAAAATACTAGACGCGCAGCTGTGATGATTGGCGCCGGGTGGTGAAGCTCGCCACTCAAGATCCGACGGCCACGACCACTCTGCCAAGAGTGTAGCAACAAAGAAGAAGAAGAGAAGATGATTACGTTCGTTACAGAGCAGCAAAAAGCAGGGGACGCGTGAGCTAACCATGAGCTACCGCAGCGAACTTAAAGCTGGTTTACTTTTTAACTTTCTCATATGCACCAATACACGAGTACGAGCGGTATGGGCACAAAATAAGTTCGTGTTAAATTCACGGCGTAAGCTAAAAGTAACGGTAAGCTCACCGGATGTGATTTTGTGATTGATAAATTTGTGACTGAGTTTTATAAAAGAAGAGACTTTGTTGTAATACCCAGAAAATTATTCGACGGGAGGAAATTAACATTTAAAATTACTACAGGCAGAAATGTATGTACCTCAAAATATTTCATATTTTTAAACAGAATTTGTGTTCATTCTGATTAGTAAAGTTTTGATATTTTGGATTTGGGCCCGGTTAGCCACCTATATAATTGAGGTATTGTATAGAGAGTTGATCTCAATAATTCATATATACCTATCTTCATCCAAAAAAGCTTTCTGCTACTTCTCCTAAACAAATACCATGTTGAATGTGCCTTTACACGCATCACCATATTTTTATTACCTATAATAGCTATGTATAGGTACCATGCGTAGCTGCGAATGTATTACAGGCCCACGAATTCATTATTTGCCAACGACGGAAAGTTTATCAGCTGGCTGAACCCCGAATACCGACGCACACGTCAGTGCTCCATTAGCGAAATGATATTCCCTTTAACGTGTTCACCCGGCGTCGAATCGTGATGTGGCATAGCTTTCATGACAGTGTTAATCAACATACTCATCCAGAGGCAGAAAGTAAATTTAGACGTATATTTGAAAATCAAAATATAATTTAGATTTGTTTACCTCAAGGCCCGCTTAAATAATACAGGGTTAACCAACTAATCGGGGGTAAACCAGATAAGTTCACACATTCTCGACACGCTTAAGTGGTTAACCAGGGTCTGTTGGTTAAACCTAGAGTGTGAATAACACAGTGACATGTCACCAACGGCTTCACTTAGATGATAAGTAGGTAAATTCGAAAGATTTAAGTAATTGTTGCATTTCCAATAAAAAAATATTTAACAATTGTACTTCAGAACAAACGTTAAACAGAGGCTTGTCATAAACGTCTCCTAAGTAGGCAAACTCATAAATATTGTTAAATCCATTTCGGTCTTACCAATATATAGCCTATGAGACCGAAAGAGACAAACTGTATGTATGGGCTTGCTAAGTTATAGCCTATGTCAACAATTCAAAAATAGATCGTTCAAGGCATTTAAGTCATTTAAGATAGTATTTTAAAAAAGGAGCAACGTGAAATTGCAACAAAATCATACATGAGAAAATATTTTTTTTAAATCTGTAAATCTAGAATAACTAACTTAAAAAAACAAAGTTTTTTGAGCAAAATACAGTATCTACGATATGTAAGGTTTCAACTTTCACGATTATCACTCATATTTTAAAGACAAACGGGTCTTAATCGCGTAAACTTTTGTTTAATTATATCCTGACCACGGGTGTAGCGTCATGCCCGACCGTCATGACGTCAGGATATAATTAAACGTAAGTTTACGCGATTAAGACCTTAAAATATTTAAGGTTTCGATATTATCTATGAAACAAATAGGTAACTAATATAATGTTGTCATTTTGTTGAAAATTCCTAACATATAATATTCTTACAAGAAGAGAGGTTGTCGACTACTGCTTCTTTGCTTACCAAATTTCTAAACCTAAAAAAACAAACTATAGCTGTCGCGGCTGATGTTTAAACACTCGGTCAAATACCTAGGTAGGTACATAATCTAGGCGCACTTACTTGACAGCAATTTTAAATACAAAATCAAATGATTCCTTATTCAAGTATGTAAGCCTTGTAATAGTTGTAATAAACACTTTCAAATTAACAGATATAATAGCAAGTAAAAAAAAGAAACTTACATTTGATGTACCCAGTATTGCATTAAATTGTACCTGCCTATTAGGTTTGTTCGTGTTATTTGCTTATCAGGTTTTACAGGGCCTGCAGCAGCATTTTTAAAATATTTATGAAATGGAATATTTAAACATTTTACGAATAGGTAGGCTAATATTTTATTTTGAGAACCAACATTTTTAGTACATGAATTTTTCCTATGCAAAACTTTGTTGCATGTTAGTATTAATCACTATGGTATTTTTTGCTTGTGGGACAGTAGTTTTGTTTTAAATTCGTTGGATGGCTGCGGATTTCCATCGAAATATTTTAATAAAAAACAAATATCCGACAAAAAAGTACAGTAAAATGAGGTTTTCTAGAACACAGTGATAAATTATTGAAGATAGTTTTTCAGTAGGTGCCTACTTAGTTGGTTACCATAAATTTAGCAGAATTTCAGTACAAATCTGCATTAAAATCGACTCTCTCGTGGGAGTAGAAGACAAAAATTTGGATTCTAGAAGTAATAACCAATAGCATCTATAATCTTACTAAAGTAACGACCCTTTACAGAGTTCTGGAATATGTTATACAATTTATTTACGCATACAATTTGCTTAGGTACAAAAAAAACAAAACATGCAACGGTGATGATAATGTAATAATCAATAAATAATTGTTATTCTAAGTTTAAGTTTTAATTTATTCCTTAAGATAAAAGTCACACATTTATTTCTTTTTCACTTTTCGATATTAAAAGTTAATCATAAGATTAAAAATACTGATAAATAATAACTTGCTCCACCTAGTATGTGTGTCTAGTTCTTGAAATTTACAATATAATGAAATTTCCATCGCGTGTTTTAAAATTAAGAACATGGCCTATGTATATTTTACTTATCAAAAATACTTTTTTATTTCATGGCAATACGAGTAATTTTATCAAAACTTAAGCTAGTCTCTATTTATGTTACGGAATATATAATTATGTAGTCTAATATAAGAAATTCCATAAATTTTGTAGACAATCGGACCCTTTTTAGTAAGATTTATTTTTACAGCTGAGATCAGTGTACTCAGATAAATATTAGGATTGGTTTAGGATTGTTCGCTATATTTATTTTTGCTATGTGTATTTATCTAAGATATGACCTTGTTGCAGTTTACAGTGGAAGCATACATAATATTATTTGCTTGTTAGAATTGACGAATGAACACATACAAACGTATATAAAGCGCGCTTAAGGAAATCTCCAACATTCGTGATTATATCTGATACAATCATGGTGTCTGCCAAGATATTTTCATTCTTCGTCTTCGTAACAATAATTTCGTTAACGCTTGGAGCGGGTGTATACGAGTATAAGAGTGTGTTCAGCTATTTATACAAATGTAGTCCAAAATAAAATAAATGTAGTGCAGACTAATATTCGTTCACTTATAATATTAATCTTAAAATCTGGCACCCTAGTGAAAAGGGGTATAAGTCGAATTTTGGCCAAATTGAGTTAAGTATACCAAAAAATTTCAAAAAAAAAATGGCATCGGTTGGTGTAAAAGGATCTAAGATATCACGTAAATTGACAGAGTTACGGTCGTGTAATATGGTATAACTAACACAAATGATCATACAGTGTCAGGTATAAGTTGAAATAAATTCTTACTAACAAAAAAAAGTATATTGTTGTAAAGTTACAAAAGGTATTAGTGTAGCTAAGTTTTACGCGTTTGGATTTTTGTTGTGTGTAACGGTATAACTACTCATATTCTCTTGATGGTCACTCGGATAATGAGGATCCATGTGTATTTAAATCACTTTACACGAACAATAAAAACATTTTTTGACATACAATTCGACATAAATCCATATTCACGAATAAAATTGTGTTGTTACGGGTACAAGTCGACTTTAATCACTTAGAATTACAGTTTTTTACATGTGATATAATCCATTTGCGGTAATTATATCCGTTTGCACTAAATTAAAAAGTATTACTTAACATTTAACACCAGTAAATGGACGGATTTGTACTAAGCTGTACCCTTTTACACTAAGTATCGTTATATATACACAATGATTAAAATAGTGTTAATTTTTTTAATTTAATTTACTTAGTGGTTAATGATTTTCTTAAAGTATGATTGTATTTTTTTAGGGTTCCGTAGCCAAAATGGCAAAAACGGAACCCTTATAGATTCGTCATGTCCGTCTGTCCGTCTGTCCGTCTGTCACAGCCAATTTACTCGGAAACTATAAATGCTACAGTAACGAAATTTGGTAAGGATATGTATTGTATGAACCGCTACAGGAATGTGATACTAAATTGTAAAAAAAACCATTTGGGTGGGGGCCCTCCATACATGTAACTGAGGGATAGAATTTTTTTTTTAGTTGTACATAAGCGTGTGGGGTATTAATAGAAAGGTCTTTGAAAATGATATGAAGGTTTATACATCACATTTTTTTTAAGCAAATCGTTTTCGAGATATCAGGTCTCAAAGTCTGAAAAATGTGTCCCCCCCCCGTCTATTTTTTAAACTACGCGATATAAAATTCTGAAAAAAATATATGTTATGCACATTCATAAACACTATCAACGATTTTTGGTTTGATAAAATTATCTCCTATAGTTTTTGAGGTAGGTTGATTTAACTGTATTTTTTTAATAATAAATTGATAATGGTACGGAACCCTTTGCGCGCGAGTCCGACTCGCACTTGGCCGGTTTTTTTATATTCAAGATGTTAAATTCTGCTGCTTATTTGTTAAAACCTATGTTAGTAATATTAGTTTGTGTTGACAGTTTTAAACGACCTAACGCAAATACTTTTTTTTTAATTTGTAGTAACAATTTTACTTAATGATCTAGGTAATATAGAAAGCGTGCTATAATAGCCTTTTACGAGTATTTGCTGCTGTTCTATGGCTGTTGTTATATCTATATTACTCCAGAAACATGTGATTAGAACAATTTCAAAACAGCCACCCGGAAACCATGCCTGGCCACTTTTTACGAATGCTAACATAATGAAAACAATATTATCACAATATTTTTTTAAATTGTCTACTAACGAAATTAATAAAGTTAATGTATAATTAACACAATATGTAATTCAAGTTGATCGTATCTATATTTACCTATACAACTTTTATAAGAAGTATAATCTGAAAAATGTCGTACGATACACATGTAAAAATGAAATTCGTAAATCGTGTCGATTTAAAACACTCCCTTCGGTCGTACTTTGCTTATTTTTTTCACAGTTGTATCGTAATGGACATTATGGACATTACGATAGGCTATAGACAATAGTTTTTTTTAATAAAATATTGATTTTCATTAGTATGTTATTTTAGGTGACTCGATAAGATACAAAATTGCCATTCAGGCGTTATGGAATGTACCTACCTAGCTGCGCGCACGACATCCAGGGCATAAAGTTATAATTCGGACAGTAGGACTATTTGTACTATTTAGGTTTTTTGTCGAGTACCGTGTTAGCAAAATAAGGCATGAGAAAAAAAATATTATGACACGATTTTGACAATAATGAATAAATGCTACATTATGGTATTTTTTGGTACTATGAAATTTAAAAACATTTCATTTTATGATGCGTTGTGTTTTGGCTGTTGAAAAGAAGTAATAATATTTTTCTAATTCAAAAAAATAATTTCTAATAATAAATGGAAAAAAGAAATATTTTTATTGTAACTTATTTCATAGAATTTGGATACAATTGAATAAAGTGATTAATATAAATCTTGTTATTCCCTTTTACATGTTACTAACATTTTGTGCACAATGGTATAAGTCGGTTTTTTTGGGATTATATTGTGTACGTACATGCTATACCATTAAGATTAATTTCGCAAACAAACTTAGCTAATTTTTTTTCGTAAAAATACATTTCAAAAAGAGTTATCATAAAATAAGTTAAATGTATACCCGTTTTTACTAATGTCCAATATATGTGAAAAGGGGTACTAATTTGGTTATATTTCTAAATAGCATTTCTTTCAGCGGGTACAAGTCAATTTTTTTTCAAACTATTGATTTTAGCCATAAACCAATAACGGCATGTGAAAGAGCGCATTGTATTTACTCAAAGTACATTTAAAGTTATTCTAATTCTTTGGCCATTTCGGCACAGTAATTTTGAATAATTTCGCCAATCGTTTTTTGGCTCTCCTGTAAAGTGGCAAATTTCGATTTATACCCCTTTTCACTAGGGTGCCAGAAATATGATCTCAACTAATTAACAAGTAGAGAACATTTTACAGAAGCGTATAAAATACGTATAATTTAAAACCGTATTCATTTACCTCTCCTACCATAAAATAACATTATGTTATCAGTGTATAAATGTGAAAATAATAAGCACAACTACAATTGTCAATAAACTATTACACTGAATGTGAAACAATTAGGTACCTACACTTGTTTATAACACCGCATGTAATATATTTATTTTATGTAATTTCAGATTCTGGTGGATGCCCTTCTAACGAAGAGAACGATGCTTGCAGCGCCCACTGCCAGCCAACTTGCGAGAACCACGACGCATTTCTAGCGTGTACTGCCATCTGTCTGCCTGGCTGCAAGTGTCGCGAGGGACTGGTTAGGAGGAAGGATGGACAGTGCGTTCCACTCGAGCAATGCTGTAAGTAGTAATCTATCCTGTCGGTTCGATATACAGTGTGTAAATCTAATACGGGCGATCAATCAAACCAGGCATGGGATTCATTAGTGTAATCATGGATTACAAGGTTTTTTTAAAGTTACTCTTAATTATGACTGGACAGATTTTTTTAAGATTATCGGAGCAGCAATATAGATACGAACATTTGTTATTGTTGATGGCCGTTATATCATCTGCTTTTGAAATTAGCTGTCAACGAGTGTTTAACTCGCGTATGCTGCTCTACATTGCGCGCCGAATTTTGTATGAAAAATTTTGTTGCTCTAATTTTAAGTAAAAGTTTTTTGAATGTACTTATTATATCGTTAACTAACACCCGTTAAGACCTTCGCCCGTTTTAGACTTACACCCTGTATACTTGTGAGAGATGCAATGCTGACTGAAAGTGCATCACTATCTATTTACCTGGCTTCAAGAGTCGCAAGGGGTTGATTAGAAGGACGGACGGACAGTGCGTTTCGCTTGAGCAATGCTGTAAGTAGTGAGGTGATCTATCCCTGTCGAGTCTACTTGTGAGAGGTTTGACACCAACCGAGCATGCACCGTCATCTGTCTGCCTGGCTGCAAGTGTCGCGAGGGACTGGTTAGGAGGAGGATAGACTGTGCGTTTTGCTTGAGAAATGCTGTAAGTATTAGTGTGATCTATCCTCTCAATACTACTTGTGAGCGGCACGTATAGAACGGCACAACCTTAGCTATAGGTACAGTGTTTTATCTTTTATTGAATGTAGTTTGGATTATTTTTAATTTTTTCATATAAACGTATTTTATACCATTAATTACTTTACATTGCAGCAAATACGAAAGTAATCAGTTTTTTTCAATAAATTGTATATTAAGTTATAGTTATCAAAGTATGATATTCCTTGGGGGTATTCAACGAGAATGTGCATTGCGAAATACAGTGTACTTGTAGTTATAATTTTATTTATTTATTTACATAATAATGATACAACAATACAATACGGAGTTCCACAAGTGCCATAAGATTACATTGCATAGTCACTACCTACTCTTTTCTAAATATATTATAATTTGACATATTATAATAATTATAAGTATCTATTTAAAATGGTTCAGTTATAATTTAATGAGGACAACGTAGTATTGGTAGGTACTGCTGTTTTTTTTATTGAATATTACTGTAATCTCATTAACTTACATTATTTTGTTTATTTTCTAGGAATTCACCCTGGAAGACTACAGTGAGAGAATATATTACCTATAATGAAAATTATTTTTCGGAGGATGACCTTTTTACCTATTTAGATATTGATCGGGTGCAGTGATAAATAAATCTAATATGTGTATTATATCAAAACTTTTGTTACCGAAATCATTACGCATTTTTCTTAGTAAATGGCTACTACCTGGAGGACTTGGGTGACCGAGCTTTGCAACATGCTTTTTACCAGAGGTTGAGACTTAGACCTGAGATTGATAAAACGTCCACGAAAAACCAACATACAATTTTGGTCAATGACATTTCTGAGTTCACCGAAATAAAAGAACGTAATTTATTTTTATCGCAGTTATTCAAAAACAGATATTTTCGATATCTATTTAGAACAATAAACTACGAGTGATAAATGTTATGGCAGAAATAATAAAAAATGATTTATGATTCCTGTTTCAAGAGGCAAATTAATTATAAATTTGAGGAATGTAATTAGTTATTCATATCACTACTTTTTAAATTAAAATAAATTATTAATTGTATTTGAAAATTTATTATAATTTAATATGAAGTATGTTTTTTTTTTTCATTTATAAGTTTTACCAACTTATAAATGTTTTTTTTCTTCATTTATAAGTTATACCAACTTATAAATGAAGAAAAAAAACGACTTCAACTGATTTCTCCAAGATCTCATCATCAAACCTCGACTTGGTGCTAACGCAACCATCTCGGGGTTATACCCGTTCCATTAAAATAAATTGACAATCGGTTAATGATTCTCGGAGATATTGAGTAGCACACATACAAAATTTTCGAAATTAGTCGAATTTAGAACCTCTTACTTTTTTGAAGTCGGTTAACATACTGAAAATATTTAAATCAGTGTCATTTCAGTAATTATCGACGATTTAAATATTTACTTACTTATCCGCTTTTTGCCATCTTATCATGCCGCAAAGAAAAGTTCAGTTTTGGTACAAGCAGTAACAGTAACAAAAAAATACAATTACCTATATATTTAACACTTTAAGTTTTACTCGCGCTAAGAATAAGAGAGACTTAGAATATGATTGGCACTGTCATCTTGGATAAAATGTTTTTTGGGTTAGCAGCAATACTAAATATACGAATATTATCTTTATAATTTTTAAGCGTATAAGGTTGTATGGTAGATAAGTAATTATGTTTACAATTTATGTCGCAAAATATAGCATATTTGCTTTAAAAAAATGTAAATAGATGAACGAAATCATGTAGCTTAAAATAAAATTGTAATTTGAATTTTTGCTCTCACATTTTTGAAACTCAAAAATTATACAATTATTCTCTCACGCGTGGCACTTTTGAATATTTGGAGAATTTCATAAAGTGACTGCTGTTACGACGAGCTATTTTAATTGCTTCATGAATACAGAGGGAAGTTTGTGCGAGAGACCTATTCTACGCTTGCGTTCTAAATTTTGGCAGCAGGCAATCAACAGTCATAAAAATAAATTTAAGAATGCTTATCACATGGCTCTGAATTGTGCCATGATAGTACAAATATGTTAAGGATATATACGTATTGCTAGTAACGAAAAAAACATGAAGCAGGCACGATTTGTAGAATTCTCTACTCCAATTTTATTTACATATAGGGGCTTTGAAATTGCAATACATATATATTTATATTTGTATATTTCAGTACCTATGTACGTACATATTACGTGTTTGATATGAAATTAACATTTTATATCAAATTAAAAACAAAGTAGGTACTAGTAACAATCATTAATAGTGAATAGGATATTTGACTTACTATTTTGTCATATGGACAATTTAATTTAAAGTAAAAATATTTGCAAATGTGGTAATACTTTTACAATAATTGTAATAACTTTTAAAATTTAGTTTTTTTTTTTAAAAACTGGTACTTAGTAACATACACCGATTGTTTACAATAAGTATATTGGTTATCCCTATATTCGGTTGCACAAATTATTGTGATAACTTGATATTAATGGCCGTGTTGTTTGAGTCTGATCATGACAATCATTTCATATCCCAATGACAATTTTCATAGAACATGCCTGAGTCCGTTATTTCTTTTTTCACACGGATATATTCGGTACTAAATTGAAAAATAATCAGGATAAAATTTAAGTATGAAAAAATATTTATTTATTGTTCAATATACTGAATTAAATCTAATTGTAGGTATTATTAAAATAGTGAATAAATTGCCACATCGGAATATGGCCGAGGCACGACAAGTTTGTTAACATTTAAATCTTCACTAGGCCCATTGTTGAACGAACTGAGCGAGCGACTTTAGTGTGCTCAAGCTCATTTACATAGACAAAGGTGAAATAAGGGAACAATGCTTGTATGTACAATATGCCGCATAGTTTACGTGCTATTTATATGCTTCCTAATTTCCATACGTCAAAGACTAAAGATTTCAAAAGCTGCGGCGCTTTCTGTACAGAGCTATTATTCGAGTTTGAGGCGGTGAAAATAGTTTTTGGGTGAGGCTTCGTAGTTGTTAGGTCTGCTTCTGATTTCCTTTACCTGTCAGATACGAATCTGGCTTAAGAAGGATCATCTAGTCTAGGAAAAGCTGCACCAACCAGACAACATCAACATGATCTAGCAGATTACTGTGGAATATTCAACGGCAAACGCTTTCTGTGCAGAGCTATTATTCGGGTTTGAGGCGGTGAAAATAGTTTTTGGGTGAGGCTTCGTAGTTGTTAGGTCTGCTTCTGACTTCTTTTACCTGTCAGATACGAATCTGGCTTAAGAAGGATCATCTAGTCTATGACAAGCTGCACCAACCACACAACATCAACATGATCTAGCAGATTACTGTGGAATATTCAACGGCATACGCTTTCTGTGCAGAGCTATTATTCGGGTTTGAGGCGGTGAAAATAGTTTTTGGGTGAGGCTTCGTAGTTGTTAGGTCTGCTTGTGACTTCCTTTAACTGTCAGATACGAATCTGGCTTAAGAAGGATCATCTAGTCTAGGACAAGTTGCACCAGCCACACATAATAGGCCGATTAACATGATCTAGTAGATTACTCTGAAATATTCAACGGCTGACGGTTGGGTGCAACCCACTTTTAGTGGCATACATAAGCATTTATTACTACTGTTAATTTCGTAACAGAATAAAATTCTAATTTTAAATTGAGATGATCATTTACGCTAGTATGATTTAAAACGGAGTATTTACTATGTAAAATCGTTGTATTGAGTCCAGACACCATTACCAACATCTTCACGAGTTGATACCTTGAGTGTCTTTCGATTGAGTGGTTCGATGTTGAGTGGATTTCGATTACTACTTCGACGCACGACACTCAAGGTATCAACTGTCACGGTTGACACTGGATGAAAAAGATCGTTAAGTACTGCGGTGTATAACATTACGTTAGAATTAAAACTCTCAGTATGCCAATGGTGCTCATTTGTAACAATGCCGAAATTCCTCACGCACAATACTATAAATTTAGATGGTAAATACTTCGGTGTAAACTATACTTATTATGTGATTATAATACAGTAAATTAAGGAGACCGACATTCTAGTGTGCTATCTTAATAACCCCCAGTATATCTGTATGAAGCAATATAGTGCTTGCTAGTGGAAATGAAGACAGTCGGTGTCATCGCGTCAGGCGCGTTGCATTTGTTTACGTCAGGATTGCGGAACGCGTACACTTTACGAGTACGAGTGCTGAAAACAGGATTTCAATCTTGTCAACACTACGGAAACGAAACATTTGTTATATCATATACTCCTGTGTATATTTGAGAACAGATAAAAATTTCGTACTTACCCCAGTTTTTGATAGTATAAATTCATGACACTCTAATGTATGGTATGTACATTGTTAGTACATTACAATTGGAATAAAAGGTAAAAATTGGTGTCATCTACATTTATCAACAGTAATGTTTATATTATTTATTGATTTGCTGATTAAATTAACTAAATGGCCGATCAAAACGTATAGTTGCAGACGTCTATAAGCAACAGCAACTATCTACTGGGCCAAAAGTAATGCATTTACTTTTGCAATATACAAAAGAAATTAAACTACTTTTTGCACAACTCTGCTACCATCAGCTCGTTTAATACCGTCCTAAAATAACCTATTTATTCATTTATACTCACAAAAAAACGAAATGATGAACATGTAAATCACAATATCGCGTTAAATGCACAAAAATATTATATTATGCAAGGAGGTAACAAGGTTAGATCTGTGTCGGAGGTCGGGAAAAGATCGCAATATCGCTTAGATTTGTTCAATAAAAGCCTTACATTTCAAGCCCGTGTCAATATTCCGTAATTGTATTTCTAAAAATCAAAATGTCATAATAAGAATGTCAATTGAATAAGAATAAATAAATTTCAGCATTATTGTTGATTCGCATTTCTAAATAACGGGAAAATATAAGGATGGAAGGTGAATTATAACGACCTGCCCAGAAATTTATATTGAGTGAAGCAATTCGAGATAACTTTTACTGCCAGTAGTAAAATTGTATTATTGCGTTTAAAACGTTATATTAACTGTTTCGAAGAAATGAAAAAGTGTTCATTTTGTTGCGCGAAATTAAATATTTTTGGCGCTGTAAAATAAATGATTACCTACATTTTAACAATCTAGTGAAATTGACAAAGAAAAATAATAACAGTCACTACATTTGCAATTGAGAAATTGTGACATTTGCAAGTATTTAGAGATAGTTTTATCGACAGTTGTATAATTAGTATTACATTCCAAGGAGAATATTACATCATCAAAGTCAAAGTGAAATGATTCTTTACTTAAATTTGAATAGCAACAAACTCTTTTGAATGGTCTAAGTTAAATAAAATTAAAACTACTTCCAGTTCTAACCCTACACCACTGACCCCGAGAAAAACTGGTAAGAAACTTGGCAACGATTATCAAAATCGATTACTATCTTAAAAATAGTGAGTCGTAGACGCAGAGCCACATTTTTTAACGAATATCTGTGAAGTTGTTACAGGCTATGAACTTCACCTTACGCAAACTAATTTAAGTGTAACCTTTCTCCACCTAAAGTTTGTAGGGACGATGCGGATATATGTAGACCTTTAAGCTGGTTCCTGTGAGGCGCGGTTACCGCTTGGTAAGCGATGGAAATATCAGTCTTAAAGAAAGAATCAATTAAGTGACCTCGGTAAAGGACGGCGTCTTTATAACAGTTTGCGGGTAACAAATGACGGTCAAAGGTCGGAAATGTGGCCGAATACTTCTTTAGCAGATAATTTGGGATCTTTTGAAATATGGACCTAGAAATTCATTCCGAACATAACGGTTATATTGAACACCTCTAAGGATTCTTATGTAAGCAGGGACTCGTGAATTTCATGATCATTCAAATATGAAAATACTAAAATGAGTTTCCCCATGACTTATACATATAAATCCTATTATTAGATGCTTTCTGTCCTCCTGAATATAGCCCTCTTCATAGCTCATTGATCGGCTTTGCGTTTTGAGGTGAGGTGAATAGTGAATAGGACCATCATTATTTCGGCGCAGTAAGTCTCATCACTCGTCACACAATTTGATGGAAGACTTTCGCCTCGCTGATGAGGTCTGTTGAATGAAACGACATTGCCTAGTTGCGTAGAGTCTCGTCTCCAAAAATATTTTTGTACGTAGCTCTCTAGTCTGGAAGATGCTGCTGCTCAAGTGCTCGTCTTCCAGTATCCTCTTAGAAAACTTCTACTGCGACTCCGGAACGGCATGATGGGAGACAAAGCCAGTGATCTAGTTACCCCACGGCGTAGTACCTACTTTTAAATATTTAACATGCAAATAATCTTATAAGATTTACCTACGTATCTACAATTGGAAATTATGCCCCATCTTCTTATCCGTCACTTTCGATAGTTTATAATAATAAAATGTAAATATAATGAAAATTTTGAGGTTATTGTTATACGTAACTACTTATTCTGAATTTCAAATCGATAGCTTCAATCTTTAGATAAATATTTTAATGATGTGATAAACAAACGTAGGCGCAACGGTCTTTTTTGTACTTTTTTACTACGGAATGCTAATAATATGGACTAAATTGTTGTTATAAAATTAATATTTAAATTAATATTCAAATTAAGCCGAGGCATGTCGAAGGTTACGCTTTCTAAAGAAACTGTTTGGTCGGCAAAACTGGAGGAACTTACCACAGTAGACTTTTTAAGTAAATAAGTATCTACCAACTGCTGAAGCTTCAAAGAAGTCTAAGTTTTAAAGCTTTTATTGGAGAGGTGAACTTAATTAGTAGAGATCAAAAACATGTTATTGAGAAGTTTGTCATTAAAAGCCGTTTTGCTTATACGTTTCATATTTTGACGTTATACCTAATACTCATTTGCATGCTCTAAGTGAATATTGTTATGCTCCATGTCTGTCTTAGCTCAAAACAAAAAACATCTGATTTAATTAAATAAAACCACGGATAAGTGAAGTTTTGATATATCCCATGATTATTTCAGCCTTTCCTGAATTATAATAAATAATTATGATTCAAGTGTGTCATCGTATTGAGAACCTCATTCGATGCTGCCGTTTTCTGCGTCTTGAACTAAGAAGCTACCTCCGAGAACTCAACTTTTTGTGTTGTTTCTGTGTGCAATTTTTTGCAGCTCTTTGAAAACCTATTACTTTATTTTATTCACCCACGAATCTTCTTTCAATAGGGTATTTAGGTATGTTACAAGATGATGATGTCCAAAGAATGCTAAGCAACACTTGAGATACATCGCCAATAAATTGGGTATCTCATTTTATGTTCATTTATTTATCGCTGCAAAGTATTGGTAAGGGTACCTAATCAAGATATACGAAGACAGGGAAAGACAATTTAAAGGATATCAAATATAGGGACCCCGATAAATTGACCTGAGTCAACATAATTGCGGAGGTCGATGTGGGTGTCTGCAATTCAGGGGCATTGACAGTTTTATTAAAGACTTGTGTCAACGACTGTCCAATTTTGCAATGGAACTTTAATTTGAACCCATAAAATAACAGGCTCGAAAATTAATTTTGCTTGCTAAAATGAGATTTCTCCTTATGAAAACATCTCTCCGTTAATTGTAATGGCTTTGTAGTCGTACTTGATACGTTTATTATATACAATAGGTAGGGACCTATGTACCAGCAATCTATAATAATTGTATTTAGGTATAAATGTAATTAAAATTTAGAAATGTAAACGAATCAGCTAATGTAAAGTCCACTGCCAGCCAAACTTTGTTAGGAGTTATGTCATGACTACGAGTAAGTTTTTATTTATTTATTTATTTATTTAAACTTTATTGCACAAAAGAAAATCTTAAAGTACAAAAGGCGAACTTAATGCCAAGGGCATTCTCTACCAGTCAACCTTAAGGCAAAGCAGAGAAGGTGTGGGCGGTGCTATCTTGGGTATGTAACAAGTAAACTGAAATAATACGAGTATTAACAACAAACACATGACTCACTATAAAAAAATATATATATATTTATCACATTATAAAATATATTATAAATATTTATATACATACATATAACCTACATACATACAATAAAAAAAAAAAAAAACATAATATATATATATATATATATATATAAAGACGAAACGTATTAAACTTAGGTACATACTAATTGTTTAATCTGCGAGCGAAGAAAGCACGAACAGATTTCTTAAATGCATACTTGCTGGGAGCAGTTTTAACATCCCGGGGAAGACTGTTCCAGAGTCGAGCCACCTGGACGGAAAAGGAACTGGACATAAAACTAGTGTGATGGAGAGGGATGGCAAGAGATAAATTTCCAGAAGAGCGGAGTTGACGGTCACGAGACACGCCATAATATTGAAAGAGAGACTTAAGGTATTCGGGAGAGTGCGGATCATGTAAAATGGAAAAAAGAGTGCAGAGCATTCGACAATTTAATAAGTTAATAATTTAGTAAGTTTGTAAGTTTTTGACATTTTAATAAAAAAAAAATATTTGTATGAAATAAAAACAAAACGTAAGTAGTGGTGATGGACCTACATTAGAAAAATTGGGATTGGCACCGCAGTGTCGTACTATCGGTAACAATACATGTGATGAGATCATAATAAAAAACTTACTAAATTTAGCGAATTCATACCGTCCACTAATAAGCACGTAAAGTCATGTGGGGTAAACATACGCAGTGGGTAAGTGTACGCAATCACTAAACTTATGTTTTGGACTAAAATGTTGCATACGCACTGCGTACGTTTACTCCACATGACTACGTGCTAGAGTGGACATTATGAATCCGCTATAGTAAGATTTCTTATTATGATCAGTTAAGTGATCATAATGAGTTACATGATCATTTGTCTATATCACTACTTTAGATACCAAAAAATAATTTTGCGAGTTGTTTTCGCAACTTGGGGACCAGGATTTATTTTACTGCATTGGCCTAAAGTAATTAACGCACAATATACGTTTCTTATGAACCATAACTTTCAGAATAGGTACGGCAATGTGAAATAACCAATTGAGCCAAGGGCTAAAACTAACGGCCGCAATTATCCAACTTTGCTGAAATTGGTCCAATTACTTTAATTCGTAAAATGACTGTGTTTCAAAGTAAGCTGCATATATTCATTTCATATTAGACCATTCGTTGGCTATCCACGTCCGTGCGTATACATTTCGTGTGTAATTTGAAAATATTAGTCATGTGTGCGCAATGGGTGTGGGTTTTACATATGTCATTAAGCGCTATATTTATATTTAAACAATTATCGCGACCGTACGTAGTAACTGCGAAATCCAGGTTATTTGGTGATCTATAATCAGTAAGCTCGACAACATAATCCAATTTCATTGGATTTAGTTCGGGAAACTTAACACGGAAACTCCAAACACAGAATGCGGGAAGTGCATGAAAGCTAGTCTAGGATAATTTATAAACGTAATGTACTTTTAACGTAATCGAAAAAAAAAAATTCTAACTATTTTCAGTGATATATCGAATCGAATATTCATCATCATTACTGAAGATAAGTTAACATTGCATATTTAAATAGTACATTACTACAGACGCCGATAAACCAATTTCACGGCGAGGCATGTATACTGTATAGTGCTTTTCTCAAACATATGCAATGAAATAAAAATACGACAATAAAAAAAAACAGAATTTAGCAGTTTAGCCTGTTCATGAAAACCGACGCCATGTTTTAAAAAAATATTACTTACCGGCCTAGGCCGTTAAATTCGTATAAAAATCCTTTACTACTATCTCGAGGTCATCCGCCTGCAACGTGATACTGTAAAGCCTATTATGACGAACATAATGACAACATTTCATTGCATGTTTGAGAAATTTTATGTTCACTCTTGATTTTAGATTACAAGTCAATGCACAATTAACATTTTACAAGACAGTTTTTTAATTAAAGTTACATTAGAACAAAGAACAAGACGACGATGAAGACTTAAAAACAATGTTTTTTTTTTGACATCAATAAAATTCCACTTTTTTCTCAAACTGGCTTAAAATAATAAACATGTTTAAATTCGGTTCTAAAACCCAACCTAAGTCTAAATTTCAATTAAAATAAAATTGTAGTTTTTCATATAAGTATTATTATTATTTTGTCCCTTTTTATTGCAGCTTAAGCTCCATAATGTTGCATACATTATAAACGAGCGCGTCGTCTAATACCGCTTTTTTAAAGTTAATATTTGCACCTTTCAAACAGTTCAAACTTAAAAAAAAATTAGGTCTCAGTGTCGTATTTGACTTTTGTTGTGTTTCAAAGACTTAGTTATGTAGTTCACTTATAATTTCTTAGAAATATTTATAAACGTAAATAAGCTGGCATTTATTATATTTTTACTTACTTGAATAAATAGTAATCTATTCATTACACTTATTCATTGCATGTAATTTTAAATTGCCGTGGCCTGCAATTCCAATGTGAACCATTTTTATTTAATAAACAGACAAGTGAATATATAAATTATCATTATTATCTGTAGACTCAATTTTCCTGAATCGTACCTCCAATTAATAATGTTCGCGCTATCAATTATTAAACACCACGTTTTTCCAGTCCAAGTGGTTAATGCCATGATAGTTAATTATCGACAACCGATTATCGTAAATGCTCCATGATAATTTTAAATTTTAATGAATTTTCATTTACATTGTGATGTTGCATTATATTAAATGTTAGTAGAAAATATATATGAACTGTTTTAGAACTATAACTAACTTGAGACTCAAACTTATTAATATATTATCGAACCAGTTTACTCTCGTATTTTAAGCCGATGCGATGATTGCTCAACATGTTTCGACCCAGCAAGAGGGAGGAAATTTATTTTCAGCGTTCATACTTAATACTCGTAAGTAGTTAGTTACTGTACTTGTAGGTGTACTCATGATTATATTATTCCTAATTTAAAACGGAATATAAAATTCTTAGTAAGTCAGTAGGTACCCAAAACACAGTTACTAAAGTGAAATTTGAAATAAATCCCAAAGGGGAATGTACCTCTATTAGAAGAGTACAGTGAGTGTAATTATTTACCCGCCTCGTTCACAACTGAAACTACTAAAATGTAGTTTGACATTTGTTGGGAACTTTCAGGGTATGGTTAGCATCAAAATTTTGCGTCATATTATTATTTGTGGAAATAATTATATAAATATCGTCAAACCTCACTTGAAAGACAAATACGATATCACACCACAAAAACAAACCACGATTTATTTTATTTCTTTGTCGGTGTGATTGATATTTATATTTATATTCGTACCCAATATCAGCTGTATATCCTTGTCTAATTATTGTAATACAATTAAAGTAAAAAAAAAATGTATACCGAATATAAAAAAATACTAGTGATCCTTTGGGGCCATTCAGTATTGTATTTTGACAAGGAAAATGTAGGAGAAATAAAAAAAGAATGGAGCACCACTTTTTTACTGAAAGGAGGAGATTCTCAATTAGGACTATTTTTTTGTATGTTAATCGTCATGTCCAGTTATCGTGAACTAATTTTTACATTTTTTTTAATCAACCACCATAGAAAATGGTCCCGTTCGCCGCCCCACCTCGGGGTATCTTGTAGATATCAGTTGAAGTCAGTTTAATTTTTTTTTTATTTCATGATTCACAACTAATGCGATTTATGTTTTTATGAAATTATTTTTAAATAACATGTTGTAGCGCAAGTGAAATATAAGTGAACTAAATCTTGGTCTTAAAATTTCACTTATGTTCATTTATTTTGATTACAAGATTCCTGCAAAAAAATTTAAGAAAAACCTTTTCAGATTGCTATCTGTACTGGTTAAGCGGCTTACCAGTTACAGGATGATCGCCGCTCAAGCGGACTGGGCGAAGTTTGAATAAAAGGAATAGTGTGCTAGTGCAGTTTTATCCGGATAAAGATTTTTAAATCGCACGTTAAGGTGTAAAGTCTATTTGGATGAATTGGTGAAAGGTATTTTGCACTGCTCCGGTTTGGAAATTTTTATTTTCATGAGATGATTTTTTCAACTGTCACTTAGTCTGCTTTAGTACCAAAATAACAAGACTCTTCTTATCTCAGGTTTCGGCATGGCCACCTGGATGTACTTACTTACGTCGTGACCAATTTGATTAGGTACAATCTAAATAAGCGCAGCAAGTGGCCATTGTGAAAGGGTAGGCAGTTGAATATAATTATAAATACTCACACATCTAGATCAATATAGTATTAACTTCAAAAGTAATGTATTTTTTTGCTAAGGGCCAATTTGAATACATAATCTTTATTACACTTAACTATAATGTGGTTTACAAGGTGTTACAGAGACAAAAAGTGTGTAGATCACGAATATACTACCCTGAACAAAAAAAAAACATGAGATACGAGTTCAAACTGTATTGATTTAGGTGTGCAAATTAGGTACTTAATCTAATTACACATGATTATTTAACACGCTTTATATTTTCCTCACAGTAGAAATACTGCCCTGCTAAGCATAATAGCGATATTTAAAAATTAAATTTAATGCAAACATGCACCTTATAGCTAATCTATAGCTGATGATTCCATTTCCAAATGCCTCTATTTTTGAGATATCGCTATTTCGCTAAACAGGGCAGAATACGAGTACTTCTACTCGTATATGTATAACATCTTAAGAAATGTAAATGACTATTGAAATTAAATGAAAAGTACAATGTTGACCTAGAATAAAAGTGACCAATGGTGATTTTTGTCTTACCCCATTAAAAAACCGTTTCATCTTACCACACCTTACTTTATGTAAGAAAATCTAGCACACGCTCTGGGTTCTAATGACAGTATATGACTAGCAAAAAACGTCATTACAAATCCAAATGGTAGAGTCTTTCGTAAATCAATAATATACTAGCTGAATTTTTGTTCCATAAAACACGATTATATTTGCTTTAAATTATTTACCCATATTTATCTTTACTCATCTTTTATCGGATATATATGTTGACTGTACTATAATATTCACAAGTTGAGCTAAGACTTGACACAGTAGAAGGAACTTCTCAGAGTCAAAGGTGCATTTCTAAAGGTGGACTCGTACCTACAAACATCCTCGAATTTCAGGCGTTGAATTGGAAGCTCCAAACTTTCCAAAGTTGTCCATTTTACACAGTCTAAGAAAGTGTCAAAATAGTTCCTTATTCACGAAAATAACCGGTTGTTACGAATAAAATTCAAGTTTCATGTAATTTGCGGGTATGAGTTTTGGTTGAGAATTTTGGTTTTTCATAAAGTAATAGTATTACGTTGATAAATTATCGAAAGCAATGAATTGTATGTTTAGCAGTATTGTATGTTTACAACCTCACAGAGAATGTCAAATTGAACTTTGGCTGTTTTACTGTCATCATTCGACTAAAATAGGAAACATAATAAAAGAGTAACACCGCTACAAATCTCAAGCTGTTAATCATTCAATCTATGATATTTTGTTCGTTACCACCATAATTCGTATTCAATCTAGAAATGTGTAAGTAGTAGTAGTAAACCACTTTGTTGTACACGAAGTGTGTTACACTCAGGCTTAAAAAGATGTAAGAGTAGTAATGTAGAGTAAAACTACACAAGTTCCAAACTATCTCTCCACTATGGCTCCAAAATATCCTAAACTAAATCTAATATCTCCGATTTAGTGTGAGTTATTTCAATGACGCAGGTCTTAGACAAAATTCATGACTTAAAAATTTAGATTAGAACCAAAAAGAAGGTTTTCGTTGATGGTTAATTACAAGTTGAACTTGTGATTGTAAACCATAGTTATAGTATCTACTGGTACTGGCATATAGTTCTGTAGTTTTACGGTTAGCGTTATAATCAGTTTTCATAATTTTATTTCTTTATTGATTGGTAGAGTAGGTATATATAATTAGTATGATGTAGAATGGGGTTTTCACAGTTGTTACTCCGTGAGAGATTTGGATATTTGACCAAAACATCAAATACTAAAAAAAATCATCAAATTTCCATATTTTTTTGTAACATGGTACATAATATACCCAGTTTTAAATCATACAAATCCAGTCAAGTTCACCGTGCAAGAAAATAATATGAATAAGTAGGTAAATGATTTCTTTATATTCGTCACAATAACACAATTTTGTGCCAGTATTCGAAATTTTATAAAGGGTGGAAATATCAAACAGGAATTATTTTAATTTAATTAGTAGCCAATCAAAAGCAAGTACTTTAATAAATTAAACCACAAAAGTTCATAAGTTTTGCGTAACAACAGATATATCGTCCATTAAATACAAAAGCGACACATGTCAAAAATTTACTTTTTCCAGAGCTGTTTAAAGATTTTGTATTCGTTTTTTGTTCACAAAATTTTTTTACAGCGTTAATATTATATGTGTTATATATCAATTTGTAGGTATTTTAATTCTCTTTTGATGTGTTTGGTTAATAGAAAGTAATATGTGCTGTGCAAGCTTTTATAAGCGTATAAGTCCGTTTTGCATAAAAAAATAACATTAACTCTGATTTTTTTTTTTTCCATCAAAGGCCACAAATACAAAAAAATAAGCAGTTCTTTCATTTAAATCATGCATACAATCATGTCTTAAATATAGAAATACTGTTTTTTAACAAAACTGAGCCAGACAAAACCTTTTTCTTACTGTTTCTTTACTTACATATTGTCAGACCATGTTTATATGTAAAGTAAACCGGGGTTACTTTGATTAATTTTAACTTTGGTTACATATTTTGATGAATTTAACGAACGTATTAGTTTAAAATTTGGATATAATTATCGATTTTCTTTAAGAATCAGCCTGCTATATAAAAAAGTGGTACCTTACGTAAATAAGTATATAATAAATACAACGCGATCAAAGTTATATTGTTGAGAATGGAAGTTACTTTGATACCACTTATTTTTACTATAAACCGGAAATAGCCCACCTCAAAGCACGTAACTAATAAAAATCGGATAAGTACATCAGTCTTTGGTTATTTGTTTTTTCTATGTGTATTGTATTTGTGGGGTGGTTACTATAATCCCATACTAAATCATCCAAATTGATATGTTTTGACGGTTGACTAGTTTTTTCATTAGAATTGATGCAAGATCTTAATTTTTGCCGATACAAAAGTGTATCTTTCAATATTTAATTGCAGAGATAATAAGTCTTTCCTAAAAATCTACTTATGATTAGTAATAATGTAACATTTTTTTCTAGACGACATGACAGTTTAGCGCTAGTACTTGGGTACTACCTATGTAGAGAAGCAATAGGCATGATGACTGTCAAGTCAAATCAACATCTTTTTTCGATTTTTGAAAGATTTGAAATACACAAAAGTGACTTCACGTTTGTATACTACACTTATATTAAATAAAAGTTCTGTACAATAATGACTGCAGTCTATATTTTAGTAATAATTTATTCGAGTATGATGCCGTGCATAATGTCTAATAATTTATTTTAAATACAGTCATCATCCCTATGTTGGCATTCCCAAAAGTGAAAAAATAAATACTACTAATATAAGTTTTTAGATTCGTTAAAACATGCGGGGTTAGATCTATGTTTGTTTTACTTGTATTGTATACAAATAATATAATAGGAAAGTATGATAAATACTTAATAAGCCGAAGTTTATGCCATTATTGTTTCTTCGTAGTCGCAATTATAGGTACACAAAATTCACAGTCATCTTTCACACAATCTCTAATATACTTTTAAGTAAAACGAACACAATATAAAGTAGTACCACCTTTTACAATTACTGTTTTTATAAGATGAAATGTATTTTTTAAGATTTCATGCAAAAGATACTCAATTATTCAGTCTGGTACATTTATGGATTTTAATATTATACTGAATTAAAAACGGTTGTAAATGCAAAATGTTTTTTGAAACGTACGGTGAAGTGTACATTTTAGAATCCTAACTGCCACATTCCGTATTGCGGCTCCTTTGTTTATAAAGAAACCTAAACCATACATATTTACTTTATTCAAAACAGCATCATATATAAATATGGCTCCTGTGATTGATGCATTCGAATATATTTTTAATTCAAAAAGGTTGCAAATCCTAATACGGCAGTTTTGATGAATGAAAAATCAAATTTAAGAGGATATTTTAAAATTAAAGCTGCCACATTCCGTTTTGCGACTCCTTTTTATATAAAGAAACATAATATTTACGTATTTATTTTATTCAAAACGGCCACATCTACAAATATGGCACTTTTGCTTACATATTTTTTAACGTAATCACTTATTTTTTCGTTTCATGGCACTTTTTCACAAACATGTCGTGCGTTTTGGTCGACGATCGAGTCGCAACTGACAAAATGGCAGTTTAGCACTGAAGTTAGTCTCGAAAGAGTGATAGTGCAAAAAGGGCACCTGCATAATTTTGATACTTTCTAACGTCGAATCGACAGGTGTCTTAGTGTCACGTAAAATATTAGTGCTTATAATGTCGTTTTTGCAATAAAATCATTTTTCACGGTTTTTGAGTTGTGTCGCTTTTGTATTTAATGGACGATATGTTTTAACAAAGTTTTATGTAATACCCTGGATGTTACTAACACGCCCTGTTATTTATTGGTTAAATATTGCTAGTTATAATATTTATATGTGCCCAATTCCTAGTTGTCGCATTGATCTGAAATCAGAGTCAATTACGTATTGATAGTTACCAACAAAAAATATACCAAGCTGGAGCCTAAAGGTAGTAAATAGATAGCAACTTCTAAAGCAAAGAAAGATAAATCCTTAGCTTTTGGACTTATCGGAAATCACTCAATGGATACCTAGTCAATGTTCGTGAAAGAAAGTAAAGCTAGCACGTAAATGGTTATTTATGATACAAATAATATTTTCTTTGGTTACCGCGAGGATTACTCATGAAATAAAACTATGAAAACGGATAAACTCGCGTATATTAACTAACTTTAACTTCATTGATCCAAGGCCGAACATTATGATGTAGCTAGAGGTATTAAATTGAGTTTTTCCTTTGCTTTTATGCTTTTATGATTTTACCAACATTACCGCTTTTACGCTAACCATTTTTATATATATTTACCACGATCGAGTAATGCAAACCAACGCCACCAACAATGTAGATAAAAGGGCTCAAATAATGAACAGATCTTAATCAAAAGCGAAATAAACCCATTCTAGCCCAAGGGCTGCCATAAAGTTCCGTACAAGCCTCGCAATGGGTTTTATAGGGTGAAATGCAACTTTTATTGTCTACTCGTGATCGAGTGTTTGTATGGACAGATAATGGCTCCAAGGATGGACTCAAACTATCGATAATCCTGAGAATGCTCTGGACTACATCGTCGTTTATTTTTTGGAGTCATTTTACACATTCGCCGTCAAGATGCGCTTAGAGTAGATCACTTTCTAGTAGCCTATAACATTTTTTTTTATTTATTAGTGAACATTTATGTGTAGTTGTCCATCCGTTGAAAAGAAAACGTGTAGAAATTAGTGCTTAAATAATATTTAAATCATCATAAAAAAGTAATCATCAATCATCTTTTAAGACTTTACGATTATTTAAAAAATAAAACGATTAGTAACTTATTTTTTCTGTGTTCGTTTTGCAATAAAAACTAAAACATGGAGAAGCGAAATATATCTTTTTCTCAGAATTTTAACCACTCTAAGAGAAATTTGATCTTTGCATGCAGACTTTCGTATTCTTACGTAGGTATAATTTATGTCGACAAATAAACTTTTATTTTCAGTTAGCAACGCGAGTATTGTTCGATTTGTTTGACATCGATACGTTAAATAGTAACGAACGTTACTACGTACATCTCTACGCCAAGGCCCCTTGTTTGTCTTGTGAGCAACGGAAATGGAAAACCATAAACCTAATGAGCGCAGAGGTCTGTGGCGTCACCACGACAAATTGATAGCGATCACTCAAATAAATATGTCCTTACGATTTGTTACAGTAAATTATGTCATAATAGGTGTTATAGGTATGTGCAACGGGTAGCAGATTGATTTATATCCTGTTTTCTTTTTAATGGAATACATTTGCAGTTATACAATGATTGACTATGACAGTAAAATAAAATTATTGAGTTTAACTGTTTAGCTAAGTCTCACAAAAGTATACATTAAATTATTGAAGTTATTTCTAATTTTTTACCTGCAAATATTTGACCTGATATGAAAATGTGCCGGAGGCCCGTTAGGTAGGGTATAGGCAATGGTTGTGAACTATGAAATAATATACCTGTGCGGTTGAAATTCAAACAACAACTTACTTTTTGTGTAAGTTTTATTTTCATTTTACCTGATACCAGTAAAAGTAAATATAAATTAAATATTTTAGTAGTTTTCTATGTTCCATTATTGAATATCACAAAATTTCTCAAAAGGACTGAAAGATAATGATGAATATCAAGGAAAACGCAATACGGTCTTTCAGTATGCTAATTGAATGGCCGAATGGCAGGTTTAATGAACTCATTACGCGGCGTATTTATGTTCGGTACCTACTTCATTTATCCTCGCAATATCTCAAGTCAAACCCGGCTCGTATTATATGTAAAGGAACGTAACGACAAAATTAAATATCCTTTGAACTCTTCATGATCATTAGAGGTGACCGTGTGTAAAGGACGGTAAAACTTTTTTAATAAAATCAGCTAAATGCGCTTTCTCCCCTCCGGATTGAGTATAAATTTGGATAGGGAATGCCCAAAAAAATCCGTGTTTGCTAATAATTTATCTGCTCTGCGAGGGACAAAAGAGTTTTGCATAAATTATCTGGAAAAAAACATTTCTTACGGAAATGAAAAGTCCGATTCGGCATAAATAAGCCATTCTTTCGATCATGTTTTCGGAGCAAGTCTTGGGGCTAGTATTAAGGTATTTATTAAGTATCTGATAGGTTATTTTATGAATTAAAATGGTCCATTAGGCTGTAAAAATAGCTTAAACATATTTAGGAAGTGTGGGCTTTAGGTAGAAAATACGTAATAGGAAGTTTTATTGTCGATTAACTGATGAACTGATGATTTTATTTGGAATGAATTAATGGATATACATACAAACGACACCCCTGGAGCATGTGTGGCTGCTCCCGTGTTTCCGCTACTGCAGCTGTGGCCGGATCGCATCCCACAAATTTGTCATTTGGAAGACGGTGATGAGAATGTTGAAGGAAACTTTGCCATGGGCATGGCGAGAAAAATGATAATGACTATGCAGTAAGTGAAGGTAAAGTGTGAGATATGAGATCTGAAAAGGAAGACAAAAACGGAGAGAGAGACTGGTGCTTGGTGCGTGCCTGGCGGTGACTCGTTCCGTGAGTTGCTAGTGGCAGTGCTGGCTCGTAGTTATGAATCTGCTGTTAGGATATAGGATAATGGTGACCCAGCGAGAATACCAGGGCAGGGTTTCGCTGGGTCGAAAGCGAGCTACTGGTGGCCATCCGTCTGGCGGCTAGAGGAGTAACGCTCGGGAGACCTACGAGTGTTATAGTCTGGTGGCCTGACGTAGTGAGGCACAATGCCCTGGCAATGCTCGTAGCTCGAGTTGTCCGCACGGTCCGCACCGGAAGTGGCGCAAACTTGTTCAGTTTGTGCCATTTCAGGTAGCTTATAATATGATGGTCCCGTTTTATCGTGCCTCGCACCAGCATCTTGTTAAAACGTGACGGCAATGACGATAAACGTTTAGACGCGGTACCATTATAAGCCTACGGGCCCTGCTCGATGGAGGATGGATGTGTACAGTCGAAGACAAAATAAGGGGTATACAAAAACGTTCAAAAATATGTCCCAGTGCACTCTAATTCTGTGTAATAAGAACGTCGTAACATATTTATGAACGGATTCTTTCGATACTTATTTTTGCACTTGACTGTACCTCGTATTTTAACGATAGTTAAAATTTTTTGTTCAAAAATGTAGGTACCTTTGTGAACTATCAGTGAATTATGATCTATATTTAATTTTAGGATAATATGCCGGTTCGTAAAGGACAAAAATTGAATTAAAATGAATTTTGATACAGTTTGTATAGCATCTCTTACCGTACCTGTCTATATTTTGTTGTGCATATTACACGATCATGTAGAGTCAACAGCAATATCTCATCTAAGTTTATTTGAGGCTACTTCGAGCGTTAAAATTTTCATATTCTATTCCGTTAAGATTCATAAAGCTTGAATGACGCTTCTTAGTTATTGTAAACAAAGTTCGTTCGATTAATTTGAGTTCTGCCTTGAATAAACTTTGCAATTATTTAGAAAGCGGGCGAAATGGCCGCACGGAGATTTCGTAGCTTAGTCAATGACAACATTTATAAAAATAATAATAGGGATACAAAATACAGAAATTATACAACTTGTAAATCTGACGAAAAGTCATTTTCTAATATATAATCAGACCAACCAGCTTGTCAGTAGAAGAATGCTGCATATTAGAAAACTGTTGGCGAGAAGAATTTGAATTTACTCCTTTTTAGTAAACAAGGAACCCTTATAGTTTCGCCATGTCCGTCTGTCAGTTTCTGCCGTTCTGAAAGCTGCAATTCGGTACACGTACACATATAACAAAGTGGTAGAATAAAAACTAGAACAAAATTTTTTTTTTGCGTACTTACGTGCCCAACTGGTGAAGTGGGATGATGTTTTTTTCTGTAGTGTGGGGTATCATTAAAAAGGTCTCTTAAAAAGAGTAAAGGTCATAGAAGAAAGTTTTTTTCTAAAGTTAATATTAATATTTTCGGAGATAGCCGCTCATGAATAAAATAAAAATTGTGTCCACTCCCTCTAATTTTTGATCAGTGGGTCCAAAAAATATGAAAAAATTGTGACTCACTAGTCACTTACTTTAAAATAAAACTATTTCGAACATAATCGGCCCAGCCGTTTTGAATAACTACGGAACCCTATACTGAGCCGCCGGTTATTTTCTATTGACATGTTGGTTGGCCAGAGTATTTAATTAATATTTGTCTTAATCATAAACGTCGATACTAAAGTAAAGAAACTTTTTACAGTTCTGGGTTTTTCCAAAATATGATCAGATTTGTCAGCCTCTGTAGCCTAGTTGGTAGTGACCCTGCCTACGAAGCTGGAGGTTCCGGGTTCGAATCCCGGCGAGGGCATTCTTTGTGTATTTATTTATCACAAATGTTTGTTCCTTGGTCATGGCTGTGTATGTATCTAAGTATCTATACGTATCTATCTATTATATATATCGTCGCCTGGTACCCACAACACAAGCCTTAATTGAGCTTACCGTGGGACTAGGTTGATTTGTGTAAGATGTCCCAAGATATTTATTTATTTATTTATGATGAAGATTCGCTCATATTTTGCGTTTTTTAAATGTTCTTGAAACTCGTACAGTTTACACGGCTAAGGTGTTCCGCCATGCTTAGTAATGTATTTTACAACAGAAATTTCTCGGCACTATTGTTAGGTGCTCCGAAACTTGCAGTGCAGGAATAGCGTACTTAACAATAGAAGTTGCGGCAAAGTATGCTGTATAAAAGATTATTTTCATGCACATGGCGAAGTTTGTTCGATTTCCTCAGGGGAGAGCGTTCCATGCATCTAATGCGCGAGCGTAGATACATTGGTGGGACAAGGCACTATGAATTTCATACTTTTTAGGATTCCGTAGCAAACTGGGAACTTATTATAGTTTCACCAAGTCCTGTCTGTTTGTCTTTTCACTACTTAGCTCAGTGACCTTAAGAACTAAAATTTGCACTTTGATGCCGGTATTTAAGTTAGTCACGCCAACAATGGTAGAATAAAATACAGAAAAAAAAAATGTTTTTCGATATCTCCCTGCCTACTTACCTACCTCCGCTGTACAAGTATAGGAGGGATAATTTTAATGTTTTTCTTAAGGGTAAGAATAAGGGTCCCAAAAGAAAAAAAATCTTTTTCGTAATATCTTAGCAGTAAATTAAAAAAAAAATTGTCTGTCTCTTCCTACCCTCTATCTTTTGATTTTTGGGTCCAAAAAATATGAAAACGCTTACAGAATACTTACGAAAACTAGTCGTAACATAATCGCCCAAGCCGTTTTTGACCAATACCCTGGACATGGCCCTACATGCTCTTGGCAAGTTTTTTTACGATTTTAAAAATGATTTTATCCAAATTTTGCAAATAAAAATTACTGCATATGTGACTTAATTAGTGTTATAGTTATGTGTATAAATGCGTGTGTGTGAGTGAAGGACTTTTTCGGTCACTGAATTGATTTTACTCATTGATATGAGTAGAATTTTTCATAAGGTCGACTCGTTCTGTTCGTGAATTCCTGTCATTTTCTGACTCCATCCTCAAAAAGGTCTTCAATATCATTGCATTGTATAGTCATCCGACATAATACGTACACCGAATTTCAACACATTAGTACCTAATTAAGGAGTGGATCAAATTCAACTCTTAAGATCTGATCTGACAAACAAACAAACATCGGAACAGATTATATTATTAACATAAAGCTGAGAACATGAAACAAAAAATAAGTTAGCCAGGGAAAGTAACTTGGAATCTTTAATAGTTTACTAATTCGACGTTTTAAATGTTTCTGTATTTGAAGAGATGTAACATGCGCTACCGCTTATCCATTATACTATGCCAACAAATGGTGTGAAACTTGGAATAATACTTACCCGACAAATTTCCTTCAGAAACTCTCCACACAATAAAATAACAAAATTTCCTTGCGTACCATGTTTTAGACAAATATTTTTACTTATTAATCTATTATTGTTTGGTATAACAAAACGTTGTACCTATTATTTGTTTAGTAAATAACTAAAATAAGCTTTATGAATGATTTAGCAAACATGATAATTTTTGTGACGAAAATTTAACTATTCACGCAAATAACAAAAAAAAAGAAAGTAAATCTTCATCACGTAACTTTTCTCCTCCCTCCTGATATTCTGACGAACAATCTGCATTAAGAGTACGCTATTATCTCATTAACGTCTGGCGAAAAAACAACGCAAAGTAAAGCTAATTTTAATAAAGCAGTAAGTGCCAACACAACTTTTGAAAATGCTTTTGGTCCGCGCAAATCGAATTGAAGAGTGTACTTTTCAATTTTCGTTCAGACTAATTGGTGATTCAAAAGATATACCATTGGGCACTCTGAAACATCTCTTTTCATTACATTTGTTGAAATCCAACTTTTACAACGATTCAGCTTGAAGTTTCACTTGGGAAAATGTATTAATTTGTAGAATTAAGACTTTCGTTAAAAAGGACTTTTCTATAAAAATTGGGACAGTAAAAATATTATGTGGTACCTATTCATTTAATGTTAGATAAGATGATACAGACTCATTTGCAAGCAATGGATTCGAGTTTTATCCACTTTGTGTTCCATCTCTTATTTGCCATTGAAAAAATATTTTCTGGACATACATATACAACACGTGTTTAATACTAATTAAGTAAATGAAGTACCTATTTATTGCTTATGATTTGACTATAGAATATATTTAGCATGTTTGAAATATAGATAGGCTTAGATACTAAAACTGAAAAGTGAGGTGAGCTTCTATTAGCAAGAAAGGTGTTACAGAAGACCTCGACATTTTCAAGAGGGATAACATCACTTAGGAAACCCGAATCAATGCTGAAATCAAGGAATCACTTATTATCCGAACCCATTATTTAGGCGAAACAAAATCCCAGACTGGCTGGCTTAACCACTTACTGAGGATTACGATGAGTTTACGAGAGCTAATCAGGGACAATCGACTAGTCACCGTCCTGTAGGTCAGTCCTGTGATCGGTGGGGCGATAGCGTAAAGACGGATCTGTGCCTACTTAAAATTGGTAATATACAGAAAGTGGCATAGAATCGGGACATCAAGGCCCTCTTTGGTTCACTTTACCACAGAAGATAGTTGCACGGAATAATGGTGGCGCTATAAAGCAACTTTGCCTCTAAAACAATTGAATCGACTACGTACATAATTTCAATATTTTGGTAAAAGTGAAAACATTTCCGAGAAGCCTCCTTTGACTCATCAAAGATACTTTAGATCTCCATAAAATAACCTATTTATAGGCTTATTGAATCTTAATTCTAAGAATGAAGACTGTCAGATTGGAAAATTAGTCAAAACTCTTATCTATATCTTAGCTTATGATAAATTATTATTAAGATAACTTGAAAATGGCTTTATATAAATAATTACGATTACGACTACATTTTTGTAATCAGCGTCATTAGAATTGAAGTGGAAAATGTATCATGTTTAGGGCGTGCAAACTGGTTTTTATTTATATGAGATTACGACGAATAACCGGTTATTAATCGGTTGTCCATATTTTTCAAAACCGGTTTGCATTCCCTAATCATGTTGAATGTTTTAGATTCTCTTCAACACCTTAAAGAAGATACAAGTCCATACGAATCTTAAATAAATGATATCAACTAAGTACATGGCTACGCAGTAGAGTAGGTATCCAGTTACAGAAATATTCAGGACCTTTCTATCGTCCCACTATCCCTTTATGAATAATATATCGCGGTAATGAAAAACCTGAATTACCTGCTCGTACTGACGGCAGAGTATGGTTAAATTTTCTGCCACTCCGTCCGTTTGTGGTAAACCTGTACAGAACTACCCGTTTAGATTTATAGGGTTTTCATACGAGATTTACGACTGTCATTTATTATTCAGTATCTGCGGTACAATCAGATTTATTACATACTTTTGGGTATGGTTTTATTCGAATAAATAAACTATTCCGTTGTTACCGTGTAAGATATCACTAAGCCGATGTTATTACTTAAGTTATTTCATTAGCAAATGTATTTTTGATGGGCATTAGTAATTACATTTTAACTACGATAGGAGAATGTGAAATCTGGTTAACCCTTTCACCTCCGATTACGAACCTAACTCGTTATTATTCGCAGTTAAGGCTTTTCTTCTCTATTGGTAATATATTAGAATTTAAATCTAATTGAATATGTTTTTAACGTCGGCTATGAAAGGGTAAATTTTTAGTTAAATATCTAAAATATAGAAACACGAAATGAAACAGACAAAGCTGCAAACAAAACCTTTTACTTTGACCAAATCGAGCTTACTATGTGCGTCGCAAAAGAATTGTACCTACTATGTACTTACTAAAGCCTTTAATAAATAAAAACAAAATTTTATGAACGTCATAATTTTTGTGCAATAAATTCGAATTCTGTGTAACAACTTTCAGCAATGAAAAAAAAAGCGAACATTTCAAATTTCTATGAGTGATAAGCAAACGCTGCGTAACTACATTTAAATTGATTTTCACGGAAACCAAGGCTCCCACTTTTCCTCATAAGAATAATTATGATGCAGAAAGTGCCACTACTAAATGTTCCATTACTAATGCTGTTACACTCTGTATTAAATTGGACACTGCGCTGTCTACAGGGTGAACGATATGAAGTGTTTCCAATTTCAAAGGACTGCGATTTTTTAGTTGCAACAATTCATTACTATAAGTAAAAAAAAAAACAAGAGAAAAAAAGATTACATTTTGTGATTAAATTTAGTAGTCAATATGACTACATTTGCCTTGACTAATGGTCTTCAAATGGTAAAAAAATATTTGCTCGCAGCACGTTTGTGATTCAGTCGTAGTGGTACAGTCAAGTGCAAAAATAAGTATCGAAAGAATCCGTTCATAAATATGTTACGACGTTCTTATTACACAGAATTAGAGTGCACTGGGACATATTTTTGAACGTTTTTGTATACCCCTTATTTTGTCTTCGACTGTATGTGCCAGTGAAATACGATCGCTTCTTCATTGTATTTATATTAGCATGTTTAATTGCTCTCTCATTTCTCTTCAAAATAGTCCAGATAAAAAGTCCGAAACTCACTGCACTGGAGAAATGATACGTGAAATTCGGCTTTCACCTATTTTTGGTTCTTACGAGCTTTATAAGCCGAAGCTCAATCTCGTTCTTAAGTTCGCGGTCTACAACCCAAATGTTTGCCTGCCTAAGACTTCAATACGGTGTCCAAAATATATTTCCGATAATAAGCCGCTATTACTTTGACACCTGACTTAATAAAATATACTTGGTAACACTTCATATCGTTCACCCTGTACTATTAAATATATGTGCTTATGGCGTTCTATCACGCGTCATGTTCTCATGTTCACTAATATGGTTTCGTTGACTAGTTATTGACGTATCGCCATGTGATACCGGTACAGGTTATGTTTAGTTAGATGATTGATGATGCATACTGATTCAAGTGACTTGTCATGTATCTACCTTGTCACCTTAAACAGTCTGCACATTATTATTCATATTAGGGGGTTGAGGGGGCCATAACTTAATGCGCTATGATTTACGCTATACCATAACGTGCCTGAGTTAGACCAACCAACACTTCGGCTAATCTAAGCTTCAGAATTAGGCGGACAAAAGTGACAGCTCAGAATCATTCCAGAAATAGGGGAAAAGATATTGGTAGGTAAATGTCAGTACAGAGATATTGATAAACCTGTAAAAAATGTACATTCCGCATGTACATATATTAGTTAATACGTTAACGCATCTTCCTCGTATTTTTCCTAAAGATTTTTTGTCAAAAACTAACTTTTTAATGATAATGGAAATATTTCGAATACAGTGTATTCAATCAGTATTCTCTTTTTAGCATTTATCATCATACTTACCTACAAGATTCATCAACATCATCATCATCATATCAGCCGAAAGACGTCCACTGCTGAACATAGGCCTCTCCAAAGACTTCCAATATGACCGGTCCTGTGCCACCCACATCCAGTGAGTGCACGATTGCCACGTTTTTAAATATTTCCAATTAGGCACGGAATGTAACAAAGCAGTTGTTTTTGTAGGTTCTACATATCGAATCAAAAGCATTTAATGCACGCATATATTTTTAGCTTTCCGCTCGAAACTTTATCCGCGTCTGATAAGGCTTTCATACAGTATTCGATTTTTTATTTCATGTCCTAAAAATGTGATTTATAGTTGAACTTCAAAATTACATTATTTTCGTTTAATTGTTAACTACGTTTTCAGTCCTTAAAAGTTGAATTTTTCACATTGAGTCTTTGGTTAATTTATACAAATTATTTAAATACCATCCATGAAAAATGTCAACTTTCTAACTTTAGAGCTTTCAACCTCTTTGTACGAGTAGATTATGTTACATTACTATCATTATGTTTACTTATTTATTTAAACCTTATTTCACAAAATGACGGACTTAATGCATTAAGGCATTATCTATGAGCCAACCATGGGACTAAACAGAAAGCATTTGTTTTATATGGTTTTATTTTTTGTTACACCTTTTATTTATGAATAAATTCAGTTTCCCCCAATTCAATACATAACGAAAGCTTTTGTTTGGAGCAGGATACATGCATCAATTCAGGAATAAGTCAAACATTCATTTCTTTCAATAAAATATTTTTTATAATAAAAAACTTTTACAATAAAAAATGGCGACATTAGCGTGCATTAAATTGTCAAATTAGTCCGCCTATACTCTACAAGATTGTTTACCTTTTTTAAAACACCAAACCAAACAGATTATAATTCTGGAGGTAATTGTAGTATCAGTAGGATATCATCCTATAAATAATAATTTTATTGAAGTTAAGTCCTATATGGATGGAGGGAGGGTATAAGTTGGACTGAGAAAAGAACGAATGCGGAAGTATTGGATAAGATAGGGGAAAAGAGATCTCTAATCAAGACGATTGAAAATAGACGAGGAATTATGTTGGGGCACCTTTTACGACATGACAATTATATTAAAACTGTAATAGAAGGAAAAGTGGAAGGGAAGAGGGGCCGAGGGAGACCAAGGCGAGCATTTTTGGACCAAGTGAAGGAGAAAATAAATGTAGTGTCGTATCAGGAGCTCAAAACATTGGCAGGACAACGAACGGAATGGCGTTTACTCCACCGACAAGAGCCAGGCTCTTAAGTAGAAGAAGAAGAAGAAGAAGTCCTAGCCTTCGTTCGGCACAATTTAGTGAGAATATTTTGTAACCCCTCAAAAATCTGGGCATATTATGCCATAACGTGAAATTGAAACACTCAGAGTAAAACCGGCCAAGTGCGAGTCGGACTCGCGCGCGAAGGGTTCCGTACCATTATCAATTTATTATTTAAAAAATACAGTTAAATCAAACTACCTCAAAAACTATAGGAGATAATTTAATCAAAGCAAAAATCGTTGATAGAGCTTATTAATGTGAATAACATTTATTTTTTTTTATTTTATATCGCGTAGTTTAAAAAATAGAGGGGGGGGGGGACAGTTTTTAGACTTTGAGAGCTGATATCTCGAAAACGATTTGCTTAAATAAAAATAAGATTTATAAACCTTCATATCATTTTCAAAGACCTTTCTATTAATACCCCACACGCTTGTATACAACAAAAAAAAAATTATATACCTCAGTTACATGTATGGAGGGCCCCCACCCCAATGTTTTTTTTTTACAATTTAGTATCATAATATTGTAGCGGTTCATACAACACATATCCTTACCAAATTTCGTTACTGTAGCATTTATAGTTTCCGAGTAAATCGGCTGTGACAGGCGGACAGATGGACAGACGGACATGACGAATCTATAAGCGTTCCGTTTTTGCCATTTTGGCTACGGAACCTTAAAAAACTGTGTGAATGAAAATACCTGTAAATTTTCAATAGGTATAGATACCTAGTCGTCGGCAAAAGCAAGCACTCAATAAGCTTGTCATGGGCTAAGTGCACCGCGGGTCTGCACTTATGAACAGAGATTGCCCAAAGGACAATGTCCTGTCCGTGCCGCAATTACGGTAATAGGTTGTCTAGAACAACATAATTTCAAGAGCTCTTATGAACCAACAACGGCCTAATAGTACGGGGCGCGGGAAGGAAAGTACTAGTAGTCTTGTGAGGGATATTTTATGAGCAGTGTGGTAAGTACCCGCATTTTTATCTGAAGGAAACATTCATTCATGTTACAACATTTCACTAATGTTTAATTTGTTTGCAAAAATTTCACTTGATGGGTTTTAAGATATAAATAAAAGTAGTTTACTAAGGAACCCTAAAAACCAGCGTAATGCAGGTAGGATTCCGTATAAGGGTCCCGTTGCAGTAAATATAAAAATGATAGTTAAATCAACCTGTCTCAACAACTATAACTATAATTTGATCAAACTGAAAAATCGACAGACGGATATGGAGAGTCTATAAGGGCTTGGTTTTTGTAATTGTGGCTACGGTACCCTAATAAAATACCGAAATATCATAATAAAGTCTAAATGTTTTGAAAATTACTGGCGTTTGTTTTATCCTTAGGTGTCACATCAGAGAAAGTTACGAGAAGGTATGCTCCGATTTTCTTTTTCAGATCGAATTAGAAATGACAAGCTTCTCAAGAGAACCCAGGTCATCGACATAGCTCAGAGGGTTGTCGCACTCAGGTACAGTCAGCAGCAGATATTACTTAGTAGGTAGGGGTTTCACAATTATCTCAACAAACTCTTAGGTATAGTTTTAGCAATAAGGTCGTGCCAAGTTCATTTTGAACACCCTGCCCGCTCTGCTGTGCTGCCTGTACGACGCAGTAAGCGTTGCATGTTATTTTTGAGCTTGATAGTTATTACTCGTAGTTAATGGTAGAGGAAAGACATTTTTCATGACAGATGTTGTTTTAATCGTGATAGATACAGTACTTGAAGGATTTAGTAATGGAGTACGTATCGCTAATACATAACGGGTAGGTACATAACGATTACAAGACTACGAAGTAGTTTTTATAAACGGGTATGATCATTGATTCAACGTCTTTGGCAGAGGGGAAACGATAATTATGAAGGCGACTTCATTACTAAAACCTTCAAGTTACAGCACGATAAAATAAGACTAAGCGAGGTGTATTGACAATTTGGTCTAAATTACAATACAATCACACCAGGCCCCCATTTTACCACGTAGACAGGTACTACAATTGTAAAATATCAATGATACTGACGTCTAAGACCACTGTAGGCTACAGCTACCGCTTACTATCGATGGTCCATGCGCTTTTTTGCCACCAATACAGAAAATAATTTATAAAAACTTCACACCATTAACACATCATTAATTAAGTAACTACTTTTTATTTTCCGAAACCAATAGAACAATTTTCATAAATCTTGACAATCATGAGGTTCCGCTTATGTCGGAATTTCGCTACAATAGTCGTGTTTTTTGTGACAATTGTAATTTTACTTCGCAGTTCCTGCACTACATTTTTTGGTGGCAAACAAACGCACAGCATTTCCAGTGGTAAGCGGTAACTGTAGCCTTAGACGCCCCGATTGGAGAAACATATTTACAATTGTAACACACGTCAACGCGCTGAAATAGGGGCCAGTTGTCCGGCCGTTGTGTGTCATATAAGTTAAACATATTTTTATCACGAAAGAAGTTAATTAAACTGTACCAGTGTACATCCAACATTAGCAAAAATTACCAGAAAAAAAAATAGATGAAGTTTAAAAAAAATATCCGTCCCCATGACTCATTTTGTAGGATGCGAATGTATGACTTCATATTACCCAATGCTGTGCCGGCTCGTTGACATGCAACGCGCGATGTATTCGAATTTATGTGAATGTTTGCAGAAATATATGGTGTTGTACACTGCCCTAATTTACGGAGTCAACTTTTGGAGAAATGGAACTAAGTGGTATATTTCGTTTTGAATTTTGTTACTACATATATATTGCCACTTTATGTTGATGATGATATTCGATAAAAGAGGATTCTATTTTAATTTAATTTTACAATCATATGAAAAGAATGCGATTTTGAAAACTATGTTTGAAAGTCATGTGTATAAGCCGCTACAGAATTATGACACTAAATTGTAAAAAAAATATTGTTGTTGGGGCCTATGTAACTGAGGGATAGAAAATTTTATTTACATGTATATATATAAGCATGTGGGGTGTCACTAGAAATACTTTGGAAATGATATAATAGTACATTGTGCATCACGGTAGGTAAGCGGAATACTAACCGCTTACCTACCGTGATGCATACAATATTTTTCATCACACTTGCCGACAAAAAAATAGTTTTAAGACATAATATTATTAAATGATGAAGTGACATTTTTATTACTCCCTAGGGAATATCACTTTTCTATTACTCCCGCTACGCGCGCAAGCAATGACGCGCTTTGACAGCAAGTGTGATGAAATAGTACATTGTGCATCAAGGGAGGTAAGTACGGAATTACTAACGAGAGTGTTAGAAGCCCGACGCCGCTAGGCGGAGGGCTTTTATAACTCGAGTTAGTATTCCGCTTACCGACCGTGATGCATACAATGTTTTTCATCACACTTGCCAAGCAAAAAAATAATTTTAAGACATAATATTATTAAATGACGTACTGACATTTCTATTACTCCCTAGGGAATTTCACTTTTCTATTACTCCCGCTACGCGCGCAAGCAATGGCGCGCTTAGACAGCAAGTGTGATGAAAAGGTTTATAAATCACATTTTTATTTAAGCAAACCGTTTTCGAGGTATCAGCTCTCAAAGTCTGAAAAATGTTTCCCTTTCTCTATTTTTTAAACTACGTGGCATAAAATAAAAAAAAATAATGTTATGCATAATAATAAATTATATTAAGTACTTAACAATTTTTGTTTGATTAAATTATCTCTTATAGTTTTTGAGATAGGTTGATTTAACTGTATTTTTTAACGATAAATTGATAATGGTACGGAACCCTTCGCGCGCGAGTCCGACTCGCACTTGGCCTGTTTTTTTGTTTATTGAGAAAGTTTCAAACTTAATTTACGCATTAAACAAATATTATCTAAGTCGCAGTAGAGCTCTGCTCTGCTCATTACAAGCTTGATTGGCAAAATTGTTGAACTTTATTTTTAACCGACTTCAAAAAGGAGGAGGTTAACAATTCGTCGAAATCTTTTTTTTTTTTTTATGTATGTTCCCCGATTACTCGAAGACGCGTGGACCGATTTGAAAAATTCTTTTTTTGTTTGAAAGGGTATACCTTCTAGTTGGTCCCATTGTCACCGAATTCTGATCTGATGATGAGATCCTGGAGAAATCGAGGGAACTCTTCAAATGTTGTAGGCACACATGACATTTTTCATTTCTTTTCGAAGACTAATCAAGTATTTGCGTCTAGTCATGAACATTTTAAGTTGGTGATCTGATGATGGAAGGTACAACTCCTTAGCAATTAGGAGTTGGGGGATAATTCTTTAAGTATAACATATTTCATGTATTTTGGAAGCTATTCGCGTATTTGCGTTTAGGTGGTCATCCTTTCATGTCGGTGAGCTGATGATGGAAGGTACAACTCCTTAGAGATTAGGAGTTGGGGGATAATTCTTTAAATATAACATAGTTCATATATTTTGGAAGCTATTTGAGTATTTGCCTTTAGGTAGTCATAGTCTCATGTTGGTGAGCTGATGACGAAAGGTATAACTCCTTAACGATTAAGTAATTCTTTGAATGTAACAACTGTCATACATTTTTGAGATCTATTCAAGTTTTTGCTTAATAGTTATGACATGTTGGTTAGCGGTTAGTGATTCTTTAAATAATATAGGCATTCTAAGGCTTGGAAGCTATTTGAATATTTGCCTTTAGGTGGTCATCCTTTCATGTTGGTGAGCTGATGATGAAAGGTACAACTCCTTAGAGATTAGGAGTTGGGGGACAATTCTTTAAATATAACATATTTCATGTATTTTGGAAGCTATTCGAGTATTTGCGTTTAGGTGGTCATCCTTTCATGTCGGTGAGCTGATGATGGAAGGTACAACTCCTTAGAGATTAGGAGTTGGGGGATAATTCTTTAAATATAACATAGTTCATATATTTTGGAAGCTATTTGAGTATTTGCCTTTAGGTGGTCATAGTCTCATATTGGTGAGCCGATGACGAAAGGTATAACTCCTTAACGATTAAGTAATTCTTTGAATGTAACAACTGTCATACATTTTCGAGATCTATTCAAGTTTTTGCTTAGTAGTTATGACATGTTGGTTAGCGGTTAGTGATTCTTTAAATAATATAGGCATGCTAAGGCTGTTACCTATAATCTTTGAAATTATTCATACCTCCTGATGATACACTGTATATCTCCTCGATAATGGGATAATTCTTTGAATATTTAAGTTATCCAGTTCAGGTTTTCTGGCCTATTACAGTGCAGTGCATACTAAATAACGATTTTACACTACTAAAAAGCGTAAAATAAAATATTTTAAAATAAAAATAAAACCGCCTTCAAAAATTCGCCCGAACTAAAAAGTAAAAAATAATTTTATTTCCTACTTCTTAGGATTTCCTACCCAAACCTTTAAACCTAGGTATCCTACAGGTATCCTACAGATTTCTTAGAAGTCGGTGCCAAGCCAAATATGTTCACTTCGCGAGTATATGACCGTATTTGATAGATTTTTGTCTATAGTCAAGTCATAGAACTTACTGTCACACCGGTTATGCTTTAATCAAAATGACTGAGGTAGATCATTCTGTTGATAACAACATAATCGGACTGACAGTAAGTTACAAAGCTCTATCTAATACGAGTATATACCTATGAACGTATTTGGCTTGGCACCGACTTCTAAGAAATCTGTAGGATACCTGTAGGATACCTAGGTTTAAAGGTTTGGGTAGGAAATCCTAAGAAGTAGGAAATAAAATTATTTTTTACTTTTTAGTTCGGGCGAATTTTTGAAGGCGGTTTTATTTTTATTTTAAAATATTTTATTTATAATGAAACGGTTGATTGTAGCCAGTGATTTTATTGGATTGGAAATCGAAGACAAATTATTTAGCGATGTGTCAAACAGGCAGACATAGCGGCGGTTTGAGGGTGATTTTTGGCACAGAACCTTCTGAAATAATAAAGATATTTAACAATATTACGCTCTCTTTGTCATTTAAACTATTCTTTAAATAAATATTCCAATGTTGTTACATTATTATTTTATTAGGTAGGTATATTATATTACGTACCTAATTATTTTCATCTAGCTATATTCAGTAAATGAACAAGTGAAGTTCTTCTTGTCAATTTATATAGCACCTGTGTTGACAATTGTCAAAAGCTTTAAAAAACCGACATATTCGGATCGCATTAAAGCAAACTAAAATATTTGGTATGCAGCTCTCGGTAGACCGAAAGCAAATCAATTAATAAAGTTTGTCGTACGAACCATTCCCCAACGGTACAATGTGTTTTCATTTGCTTGTCGCATCTAGAATTTGTGCTTGTATAGGAGGAACACACTAGAATAAGATTTATTTAGTTACTTAAAGGCTTTTAGTATTTAAATAAGCCATCATTTTCAAAATGTATTAGCTATATTTAGAATATATACTAAATATTTAGAATGTGCATCGTGAACATCAGCTTCATAACTAATGTTAACGATTTTGTTTATCTACGATGTAACTACACGTGAGTTACAGAAGTACTTTTGAAGTAGGTATATGAACTGACCTTAAAGTATTTGGGTTTGTACCACTGTATACATCATAAAATAGTAAATTACATATGTATTACACAGAGAGATGGTGACGAGCTGAGGGTGGGGCAATTTGGGGTTGGACGTCGGAACCACCGGGGCCATCTGCTGGCTGGTTTCTTGGAGAAGGAGGGACTCTACATGATGAACTCCTTCTTTAAGAAACGCGAGCACAGAAAATGGACTTGGACGAGTCCCGACGGTGCAACTAAAAACGAGATCGACTTCATCATGTCGACGAAGAGACATATATTCAATGATGTTTCTGTGATCAGTACGGTTAAAACCAGAAGCGATCACCGCTTGGTAAGAGGCACGTTGAATATATGTCCTAAGCTAGAACGCTCGCGACTGATGAAGTCTACGCTCCGTCCTGCACTCCATCTTCAAAACCCCGAGAGCTTTCAGCTGGAACTCCAAAACCGTTTCGATTGCCTAGGCGATCATGTGGACGTATTCAACGACGGGTTTGTGGAAGCTGTCCATGGCGCTGGGTCTAAGTTTTTTAAGGCCCATCGGACAAATAAGACCAGAAAGCTCTCAGACTCCACTCAAGAACTAATGGAAAAAAGGAGTGAACTGGTTCTAAAATCCTCAGTTGATGCGACTTTATACCGGCAGCTTAACAGACAGATCTCTAAGTCCCTCAAATGCGATATGCGCCAATTCCGTACCAAGTGTATAGAAGAAGCCATCGAGCGGAACAAGGGCTCTAAAGTTTTTGCAAGGGATCTGTCTGTTGGGCAAAGCCAGCTCGTCACATCCAAATCTGAGCTGCTGACTGAGATAGAGGGTTTTTATGGACAGCTATACACGTCAACTAGCAGACCCGAAGTTGATCTAGCGGAAGACCTAAGAGCTAAACTGACCCGACACTACACAGAAGACATCCCGGACATCAGCCTGTGCGAGATTAGAACGGCTCTTGAACAGCTCAAAAATAACAAGGCGCCTGGGGAGGACGGAATTACAGCTGAGCTTCTGAAGGCGGGTGGTAAACCGGTCCTTACGGCCCTTCAGAAGTTGTTCAATTCCGTCTTACTGGAAGGGAGAACGCCAAAGGCATGGAACAGAGGTGTGGTGGTGGTGGTACTGTTCTTCAAAAAAGGTGACAACGCTTTATTGAAGAACTACCGACCCATATCACTTCTGAGCCATGTCTATAAGCTGTTTTCAAGAGTCATTACGAATCGTCTTGCACGCAGGCTTGATGACTTCCAGCCTCCCAAACAAGCCGGTTTCCGAAGAGGCTTTAGTACCGTAGACCACATCCACACGCTTCGCCAGGTTATACAGAAGACCGAAGAATATAACCTGCCCCTCTGTTTAGCGTTTTTGGACTACGAGAAAGCCTTCGATTCGATCGAAACCTGGGCTGTACTACAGTCTCTCCAACGGTGCCAAGTCGACTACCTCTACGACTCGACTACCGACTATATCGAGGTGTTGAAGTGTTTGTACGAGAGCGCCACAATGTTAGTCCGACTCCAAGACCAGAGCTCGAAGCCTATTCTGCTGCAGCGGGGAGTTAGACAGGGAGATGTTATCTCCCCTAAGCTATTTACCGCTGCACTGGAGGATGTCTTTAAGACTCTGGACTGGAGAAGGCTGGGTATCAACATAAACGGCGAGTACCTCACTCACCTTCGATTCGCTGACGATATAGTAGTCTTGGCTGAGACCTTGGAGGACTTAAGTACTATGCTCGTTGACCTCAGTAAAGCCTCCGAGCGAGTTGGTCTTAAAATGAACATGGATAAGACGAAAATCATGTCAAATTCCCATGTAGCACCAACTCCCGTAATAATCGGAGACTTTACACTCGAAGTTGTAGACGAATATATCGTCGATTGTAATATGAATTAATGTAACCACCAAAATGACGAAATTGAGTTAAGTATACCGTTTGACTGCAAATTTCCTGCTCTATCGAACGGTGTATATGAAATATTGATATCTAGAAAAAAATGTCGAATACGTTAACAAAAACTTTGCCGTTTTATTAGGTTTCTACGTTTTTTATTAACGTATGTAAAGGTTTCCAAAAATCATAGACAATATTTTAACGTAAGTACGAATTTGTAAGTACGAAACATGTCTTTCCTAATGTACTCACCATATTTTTATAAACGTCACTGCTGTAAGCGCCGTCTGCATTGTATGGCTCATAAGCAATTCGGTTTCAATTTGTGAGTTACACTAAATTCCGAAATCCACTTTTGATAATTTTCATTGATTTGTTAACGTATCTCCAAATTTTTTTGAAAATATTTAACGTAAGCACCAGCCATTTCCTGAACTATAAGTGTGGTCGCAGTTAGTAACTGTCTATCAAATAGACCTCTCAAAAATAAAGCAAACAAGATAAACATCATTTCAATAGGATAATTAACTAAAAAGATACAACATACTTTATAAATGTCCATTTCGTTTTTTGGCCCTCCTGAAAAGTCGTCATTTGGTGGTTACATTAATTCATATTACAACTGACGATATATACCTAGGACAAACTATCCAGTTAGGTAGGTCCAACTTCGAGAAAGAGGTCAATCGTCGAATCCGACTCGGTTGGGCAGCGTTCGGGAAGCTACGACACATATTTTCGTTCAATATTCTGCAGTGTTTGAAGACGAAAGTCTTTGATCAGTGTGTGTTGCCAGTGATGACATACGGTACTGAAACGTGGCCGCTTACAATGGGCCTCATAAGAAGGCTCAAAGTCACCCAAAGGGCAATGGAGAGGGCTATGCTAGGAGTCTCTCTGCGTGATCGGATTAAAAATGAGACCATCCGCAGCAGAACCAAAGTAACCGAAATAGCTCTCCGAATCGCTAAACTGAAGTGGCAGTGGGCGGGGCACATTGCGCGTAGAACCGATGGCCGTTGGGGCGGGAAGGTTCTTGAGTGGCGGCCACGTACCGGAAGGCGTAGCGTGGGTAGGCCCCCCACAAGGTGGACTGATGACCTGGTGAAGGTCGCAGGAGTCCGCTGGATGCGGGTGGCGCAGGACCGGTCATTGTGGCAATCTTTGGGAGAGGCCTATGTTCAGCAGTGGACGTCTTTCGGCTGATATGATGATGATGATGATATATATTACACATGAATCACATGATGTTAAAATATTTTTATTAAGGAAACTGTAAGTCTAGTTTTTAAGCAAAGTTACGATGTTATTTATAATTATGTAAGACTGTTTGTTTTTTCAATAAATAAATAAAAAAAATTAAATGGATTTAAAAATAAACAATATTGTGGAACAATCTCACATAAATCGACCTAATGTCGCGGTAAGCTCAATTAAAGCTTGTGTCGCGAGTGCTAAGCAACTATGACCATGAACTAACTTAATACTTGCTACCGAGGCTAACAGTTCACATAGTTTAAACTTTATGAACTGTAACCGCTTTGCAGATACGTTGTAATTTAAGCAATTTTTTTATCCGACTCATTGTAAAATTTACTTGCACCTGTAGGTTTAGCACAAGATTAGAGCGACAATATGTTGCTGCGAGATAGACTATCCAGCCCTATTTCATTCATATAGTTAGTAAAAGATGGAAAATATATCTCGTGGCGATATACTGATATACCAATCATGTGCTAAGCATACTGGCCGTAAAACAATAACTAATAAAAAAGAGATTAATCGCCTTCTTTCAGTTCCGTAACGTCTCACTCGATTCGAAAAAAATGCAAAACGGATACCTTGCCTCTATTCCGTCTAAACATTCAACCCCTAGGCGCGAGGCTGAATGACGGGCAGTCTACCGCGTGAGCCTCCGTGGACGGTCGTCTGCAAGGCTGCCGGCGCAGTCGCTGTCGTAGGCTTCGAGATACGAAATAATGCACCAGACAATTTAATTCAAAAACCGCGACGGCAGCTTCCCTGATTGAGCTCAGTGGACTAGATTTTTTCTCTCATTTGGCACGTGAATTGTGCTGACTTTCTGTGAATGTTTAAAAGTGAAGGACTTTTAATGATATTTGAAACAAACAAGAATGAACTTTTAAAAATGGTAAGCGAGTGTTTTTTTGTGTGAGTTCACATTACTCCTGTAATGTTTTTGCAGTAGGTATCTACTACCAATAAGGTGCACTGTAACAATTTAATTAGTTGCACCAATAGGTAGTAAAATACATTTGTTATTAATGTTTCAGCTTATTATATAATCTTAAGCACGATTATTCGAGAAATATTTAATTGTTTTCCACTCAAAATTACAATGTTCTAGACAACGACATAAAACTGCGCAAATCACATAGCAAATTTGCATGTAGTTAAGCTAAAAGATACATAGATATAGGTACTTTATTAGGGCATGTCATTCATAAACCTTTTATCAAAATACAAATTTAACATTTTTAATCATAATTATTTAAAAATTAGAAAACATTTTTAAAACAACAGTCATTTTTGTAATTGGTCAGTCACGTAATTCTGTTTAGCTAATTTTAAACAATTTTTATCCTCATTTCCACTTTAGTTTGTCTTGGATGCCAATAGTACATTATTATACCTAGAGGTCGGGACGAAAGGGGTTGCTATGGCATGGGATAGGTCTGAGGCGGGCAACCCCATATTTTCGGCCGAGGTATGTATAGTGCTTTTCTCAATTATACAATGAAATAAACAACCAAAACATCAAAGTTTTATTTTTTATAAGCGTAGTGGCAGGATGTCATGATGCCTGTGCCACAAATGTATGTGGAATGGAATTAAAAAAGAGCATTTTGCCGGCCCAGGCCTTTAAGATTTGTATTAAATTCCATTAACGACCTCTTCGCACCTAACACGTCATACTTCGCAGCCTTAAAATGAACATAACAACAATTTTAGCATGTTTGAGAAAAAAAGTCGAAAAACAGGAACGTCTTTTGTAAGTAAGAAATACCTACATAGAGTAAAATCTTATTGCCGAAGTTTAATTGAATCACATATTTTTTTACTACCCACCTTGATCTTTACTTCTTATTTACTTCAGCCTGTGACAACTCGGCCGACAAAGAATAATTGAAAAAACTTATCTACGAAAAACATTTCAACTTCGTGTCTCTGCGTTATTATGACATCTGTTTTTTCTCTTCCGCGGTTTATGTAAATGGTTATCCTTATTTTTAGTATCATGCATACTAAATGAAACATTTGGCTCAAAACTAGATTATCTCAATCTAAATGCATAATGGTGTTTAAGTAGATTGTAAAATATAGTTCTATTTTTTTATCTATAATCAGGTTTTGGCACTAATATGACAATTAAAATGTACGAGAAAAAAGTAACTGCGACCGTTGCTATTAAAATCCAGTCATCGTGTTAAACAATAACGTTATCGTACACTCGATTATTGATTTAAAACTTAGGAAACGAACATATTTGTTGCTATTATCTTTAGTTATATTTTTTAAAGAGAACTACATAATCTAATGAAATAGTTTCACCCATTCCTAATCAAAACAATACCTAAATCCGATTAAGAGGCCTAATCTGAATTAGTGATTTACGGGAACTATGGCGTAGTTTACATACTGATAATTACTTAGGATTTCCGATATTCAATCTATCTAAACGCTTTGCTTATTAATAATGTATATTTCATGAAGACTGACGTTAGCTGATCATATTTTGCTGAACATAGAGAACGGGTAAGATTTTGCGTCTTGACGCGGATTGAAAATAGATACCTACTAATTTAAGAAGAAATGGGAGCTATGTTTTCTCATACAAATGTATTGCCCCGTGTCTTATCTCGATATTGACATTTCAGCATTATTTTTTTCTAATATTATTTTGTCGAAATGTCTTATCTTTTTGATATTTTTATTATTCCCAAAACTATAAACCTTGAATGGCAACGAATAATTGCCAACTCATAATTATGTTGAAGACCCTCAAAAAAATTATTATTCTGTTTATCAAAAAAAAGGAAAACATAGTTTATTCAAATACTTATTTTTCTCAAACCTTACAGGTTCCGTTTTTTCTTAGCTACTATTTATCATCATCATCATCATCATCATCATCAGCCTGGTCATGATCCTCTCTTATTAACTATGCATTTAAACGTATTAGGTAATAAGTATTAGGAGTTAAATGCCCATAATCAGCACGCTGTACATTGTACAAGCGGATTGGCAATCGTAGTAATGTCTCGACTATAATGACGCTGCTGCCTAATCTTCTATCAAAAAAAATTATCAATGAAACTTCAATCCCTTAGTCGGCTCTTACGTCACCCGCGGGAATAGTTGGGGTGGCGGTGAAATGTATTCTTAGTGCCATCACCATATGGCCAATGGCAAACTATTACTTAACCCTTTGAGCCCCAGCGTCATTATATGATGACGGAAGTGCATAAGTACTTCAAATGCCTGAGATTCGATGGGTTAATTATAAAATATATGTAGTTGTGTCATGAGGACGGATTTTGGGATAAATGTTAATTGTTACCCAATTTACTTTAACACATGAAAAAAAAAACCCTGATCACATTGTTTTATGGCTAAAACAGGTTTTAGATTAATGCAATGCAATGCAAAACTGCAATAAGAAAACGCAAATTTTTCTGACTTTCTCTAGACTATTTTTATCTAATTGTGTCGTTGTGTTTCCCAATTAAAACTAAAATATTATTTAGTACCTTGTTGCTAAACTTTCCATGAAAAATGATTATACTTTAGAAGATGCGTATCAACGGCAAAGTCAAAACTGGTATTAATAAAAGTCCGGTGGATAAACTTTCACCCCGTTGATGCCGACGACATTACAAGCATTTTTCAAATTGTACCTATTCAAATTATTTTCATATAATAGCCGATTTTCTTTTCTCTGAATATATACAAGTCATGAAATCAGACGCAGCTTGCAACCATTACAATATTGCTTCCTTTTAATTCAGTATTTCATTTCAGAATTTTGGAAATGACATAGTTATCATATTCTTTATTTCATTTATTTTGGCTCTACCAGTCTCATTGAAATTTTGAAATTAGTATTGTAGATTTTAGTATTGTATTTGAGTATCATGAGCACTATTACTTTTAAATACTAGAAACAATCTCAATTTGAAATTTCATCGAAACGTTGCCGCGAAAATGAATTTTGAATGACATGTGAACCTATAACGGTGAAAAGAAATCCTAATTGTGTATACGTTACAGATGACACCCGGAAGGAATATGACTTAGTCATCTAGTCATCTAACCTAACCCTAAATTTTACAAGTGTGTACAATCTAGGGTTAGGCCATTATAAAGGTTAAGCGGCTAGAAGTGTCTAGAATGCAAAGACTTACCCCCTTATTCATAAACGCCTCCTAATTTGTATTGTTTGTCTTTTTCAATTTTATCAATACGCATATAAGCCAGAAAGGGACAAACAGTACTAAGCGGCTTATTAAGTTAAGAGACGTTTATGATCAACAGAGTAAACCAATTAACCACCTGTTCGTTTTTTTATATACTAGTAAATTAAATACCATGTACCTAAATGTAATCATTCATAATAAAAATATCGGGATGGTTCGGAAACGCTGTCTGATTTTACAATATCATAATAATTTCATATATCATACCTGCCACGTACGTCCTGGCCGTCATTTCTCGAGTATAATATCCAAAAACCGAGAGTCCTAGATATTGCGACGTCTCAGCCTAATTCGATATGTGTTCGATCGTAACGCATTACTCAAGCCTGTCAAATGTAATCTAATACAAGGATAACGACAACGTAATTTTGTAGAGTAGATATTTACCCTCAGTTGGTTTCTATAATACAATTTAAGTTAACTAAGTCGACTTTGAAGTAAATGTACTTACTTAGGAAATAAGTTCTATGCATGATACAATTATATGCCTCGCGACTAAAGTACCAGTCAAATATGATTCGTAGGAAAACAGACAGAGTTTAAAATAAGATATTTGAACGAATTATATCACGTATACTACATAATAAATTTAACTACATCCCGACGTTTCGAACACCTTACAGGGTTTGTGGTCTACAGGTGACTACTACACTGCAGTGTTTTCAAAGCGTTGAAACAAACAACAAAGTATTCAAAACGTCAGGATGTGGGTAGATTAATTAAAATAAGGCCAGTGCGGCTAAGTCCGGCATATTTTATTTTGAAGGAAAGTCCGTTATATGCGTCTTATACTGTTCAATTAGGGTCGGAAATCAGTTGGTAGACGGACTTTCCCGATAGACGGTCTTACCCGCATTGACCTTACAATATACGAGTACATGATAAAATACATTGAATTAGGTTTAAGTATTTCATGAATTTAATAAGTATCGCGGTAACCGGCAAAAAAAGTACAGATTTTTTTAAACAGATTGAAAAAAAAAATACATAAAAGCATTAGTAGTAGCAGTAGTAGTGCTATGTTAATATGTGGATAATTTTGTTAAAATGTAAGAAACGGTCGGTTGCAAAAAAAAATGTACTGAAAACAAAAATCACGATCGTTTCCATTGTATTACGAAACTTAGTAACACAAACTATATGGGTAACTTTGTAACGCCTTCGTCATCATTGTCATCAACCTTGAATAATTCGGCTTGATAAAGATGAAGTAAATTTAAATCATCATTGTGTATAGCCTCGTCCTGCCCGTATACTAAATTAGAGCTTTTGAAATTTAAACCTAATAAGTTCGAAAATATAATCGCTTTTCTTTTGTTCTAAATAATCGAATATGTCCTTTATAAATCACATTGGGCAGGACGAGGATAGGTATGATAATTCTCTGAAGGTGTATTCCGCCGGCAACTAGTCACTTCCCGGCCTCGGTAGTAATGTAATATTGTTCGCATTACATAGCTAAACGCGTTGTTTATAAACTTTTAGGCAATGAAACCTTTATTTCGGCCGTATAATCTGAATATTAGAATTGGTTTACGGAAAAGTTTCCAGGATCAACTTAACTTATGTGAGTCACGCGTGAAGCGCTAGAAGTTTGCGCCCTAATAAGTGTGTGGACCAGCAATAACAATTTTATCATAAATGATGTGCGAAAAGTTTCCTTTACTTTTAGCGTAAACTTTATGGTATAGAGATTACTGGTTTATGTCCGACATATTTGGTAACGATGTTTTTATGTACAAGATATAATAATTAAAGATGTATGATGATGATGTATTAGATTATTATAATTGTTACATATAATTATGTAGGTACTAAATAGGACATATTTTATATTTTGTTTATCTAGAATGAGTCGTCTTAGTATACGCCGTCTACGAATACATGTATGTTTTATAAAATGTAATTTTTTATAATCTAAAAGACTAATTCTACCAATAAGTGTATTATTATTCGTCACTTATTAAGTTGCTGGGTATTTCATAAAGAACATTGTCGTGTTTTCCACTTGGTTAATTATGAGTTTTATGACTAAAATTACATTGACCCGAGCTGAAAATGTATTTCGTATTTCAGATTCGCATTCTTTGGAGGGAATTTTATGTTAGCAAATATCCGTTATATTTTTACTACTTAAAGTTTAGCTCAAGTATAATAACTATTTACTAAAAGTACGCTACCTACAGCAACTATGTAAAGAAATTTATTTTTCTTGTTAAGGGGACATAAAAGCTTAACTTTTATCAAAAGTAGTTTAGTGGCCGAGTGCTCAGAGCTTAGTAAGTCTTAAGCCGTAACTTTAGTTAGTACGTAAATCTTGTGTTGCTACTGTAACTCGCCGGGCGTAAACGTAGTCGCATGGGAGTCCATTTAAACAGAAAGGATTTTCGGAACCTAGCTGTTTTCGTCACAACTTCTTCATTAAAGTTACTGTAGTTAAGGGTACTGTAGGTAATATTAAATAAATCATTTTTCAGTATTACTTATTGGAATTAAAATACTAATATCTTTTTTTTACGTATTAAGGTGATAATAATAGATAAACTCAGGGAAATGTTACGAGTCACAAAATATATGAGCAGACAGTTTCATTGTTGAATAAATGTCATTATCTTTATAAAACAATCCACCACAAGTAGGAACATGATACAAAATTTCCGAAGAATTAAAATGTCAATTTTGCTAATAAAAGTTAATAGAATAATGTTATATTATCTTGTATCACCATTTTTGTAACAACCATTTTATTTGGATTACGAGTAGATACATAAATAATCTCACAGCAATACTTTTTTATTTAGGTACTCTAAAAAAACAGAATTTGATAGATACATTTCCTTCCGCACAAATAACCTCAGAAATACATACAGAATATAAGTACCTTCCACGTCTACGTGCAAAGTAAGAATAAACGGAGTAGTTTGTATGTACTCGTTACTATGTAAGTTGTCGAGACCCAGCAATCAGTCACGGAGCTGTTCTCAATTTTAGCCGTTTTCTTGTTGCATTCTAGTACAAGTAAGAGTCTAAATAATAAACTGGGTGACTGTAGTAGATGTCTGTATCAAGATACATATTAATATAAACTCTTAAACTATGAAATATAACTGGTGGTCGCCCGCAGACCACGAACCCTGTAAAGTCTTCGAAACGTCGGAATGAAGTTAAAGTTAATTAATATACGCGAGTTTATCCGTTTTCATAGTTTTATTTCATGAGTAATCCTCGCGGTAACCGAAGAAAATATTATTATCTTAAATTATTTTTACAAGTTTTGAATATCGCAGGATTTTCGAAATTAAAATTATATTACAGCTAGATGCACAAATTGAAAAAAAATATAGTACAATCACGAGAATGAATAGAATTAACGAAGGGATTAAAAACATCATCAGCCTAGTCAGTTGCCAGACGTAGGCCTCTCCTATTAACACATTCAAGGCCGGGAACTCCCGAGAGGAGTTTTCTGTGGGAGGTCCATTTTCACTACAAATCGGGAAAACTAAGAGATCGCTACGAGCGTACGAGCTCGTAGCGTTCGCTGGCACTCAAAGTGTTAACGCGTGCTGATGTGGACGCGTTATGAGGTAATTACCCATAATTCAGTCCAGTTCATTTATTACTACAAATACATTTTCATCACACTTACTGTCTAAGCGCGCCACTTGCGCGCGTAGCGGGAGTAATAGAAAAGTGAAATTCCCTAGGGAGTAATAGACATGTCAGTACGTCATTTAATAATATTATGTCTTAAAACTTATTTTCGGCAAGTGTGATGAAAAACATTGTATGCATCACGGTCGGTAAGCGGAATACTAACTCGAGTCATAAAAGCCCTCCGCCTCACGGCGTCGGGCTTCTAACACTCTCGTTAGTAATTCCGTACTTACCTCCCTTGATGCACAATGTACTATTACAAGTCGTATCAACATAATCCTAATACATATAATTAACATTCTTAACATTCATCTATACAGGGTGTTTTTTATATCACTAGCCATATTGCAATATGTGTTGGGTAAAGGCGTAAAAAAATATTTGGTAAAACAAAAATAATCCATTTTTCATTATCCTTTTTGTTATAGATTTTTTTTTAAATCTCATTATCTACCGAATGTTTGGTCACTATGATCACTTGCTTACTTTGCGTACTGCCCCACCAATCCCACCATCTCATAACTGCCAAATCAGATTGGAAAGGGTGTTTGAGTTTGCAACTTTAATTAACCCGAATAAGGTAACTAATTCAATGCGTTATAACCTACGTAACAAGTTTCCTACGCGTGGTGGGGAATGGAGGTGGAGTTTAACTTGCAGGTAAATCCCACGCAGTGCTGCAAACTCTCCTGATTTATCAGGAGTTCTTCTGATTTTTAGCTCTGTCTCCTGATCTACTGTTTTATTTATAGATTTGAGTCAAATCTCCTGATTTTGACAAGTAGCGATTACACTCCTGCAAACTCCACCCGTGTTAGGTTGGCAACAAGTATTTTCACTTACATTTCTATGTAATTGAACGAAGATAATGGAACGGAACGTTGTCATTCCATCGACTCGATTATTTCTTATCTGTGTTGTACCATGTGTCAAATCAGTCGCTTCCTTGTTCAGTCTCGTCAATCCTGCATTCATGGTCTCGTCAGTCAAGTGTCAATGTCAACCGGTAATATTTTGCCGCGAAAGCTGTTCATTTGTTCAAAGCTGTATTTATGCTAACTCTATGCTCGTGCCGCGTACTATAGTAACGTAAACTGCAGTTATGTTGTGATTGTGATCAAGGAAAAAATAAAGAAAACGTGTACCAGTGGAAGGTCCAGTAAAGTACTATTTAATTAATAAAATTAATGTTTTGTGGTGTGTGTTTTTGGTTTTGCACTGTACAAGGCTATACAGTAAAAGTTCTTGCTTTGCCCACAATATCACCAAAGAAATGCTCTCTCTATAAAATAAAAGCATGTATGAGCATGAGCGACATCAAGAAGAAAGACAATAAGCGAAAATTTATAGAATAGGAATGTATAAAAGGTAAAACCTCAAAGTAACTGTCAGTGTCAACACTGTCAACTGTCAAGTCTGATTGTCATGAGACGATAATAAAGTAAAATGCATATGTCATGTTGTTTTTTGTGTGTTGTCTGTTTCACTAAATTATTTTACTAAATCAATTTAATTTATAATTAGCACAAAAAGGTATGTTTTTTTAATCTTCTGATTTTTTTTGTTGTCTTCTGATTTTTTTCTTCCAAGTCTCCTTTTTTTCATGCAGGTGGAGTTTGCAGCACTGATCCCACGAGATAGCATTATCAGTCTATCGCATACAGTACTAATAATGAGGGTATTTTGAGTTGCGCGCCGGTCTGAGGGTAGTTTGACTCGAGCGCGGTCACGCAAGCGCACTCCTTTTTTGTTTACAGAGTGCTGTACAAATGGCACATGGCATCTTGCGATCAGCCGAGCCAGCATAATTTGACCTCAAGAACGGAGTAACTTAAATGTTCCGTCATACAAACGCGTACTGGTTTACCTCAGATATCGATTCTAATGCACTCTCTAAGCAAATTGAATTGTTGATGACGACGAGCAGGTACAGGTAGGTATGCGCTTGGGCAGTTTTAATCAAATAACAATCGTGTGTGCATGTAGTTAGGACATTTTATTCATTGTTTAGTGCCGATGGTGGGGTGAGTGACATCGGCTGATCGGTGCTTGTGATGAACTCCTGATTGGCTAAGACTTGACTACTCAAACCTGCTACCCTTTTGTCTGCCATCGAATCGCACGGATTGAAACAAACTTGCCTAGTGACCACAAATTATGTTTTTGCCGGATAAAAAACGGGAAAAAAAAACTAAAAAAAAGTGTCACTTTTTTTTCAAAAATGTTGTGTACTGGTGATCGCGAATGACATATCCAAATTTGGCTAACGACATAACAAACACCCTGTATACAGGGTGTTTGGTTAGCGGTGTCGGAGCTTTTAAGGGCTTAAACTACAATCAATTTTATCGATAAATTATCGTACAATTTTTTTTTTGTGCCAACGATAATTAAATGGCAGCCATTTTAAAATTTAAAACAGACAAATACGGGCGCACGTGATATTTCGGGAATTATACGTTTGTTATCGGTCCTATCCCTGCAAAAAAAAATCTCGTTAGAGAGCTCATTAGATAAGCAAACTAATTAAGCTAATCATTTGACTCAACTATTTGAACAACAAGCTAAAAAAATTTTTTTTTATTAAAAATAGTAAAAAAATCACCTTAATTTTTCAATTAATTTAATTTTGCATGAAAACTAGGTCGTTAAGATAGGTTTTTGGTGTTGTTATTTATTAGAACAGTATGTTAGCTAAAAAATAACACCATAATTACAGTTATACCTTAAGTACTTTAGGAATTACAAGTGCTCAAACATACACCAAAACAGCTGCATTTAGCGTTCCCGATGCAATATCCATAAACAAATGAATGTCAGCAGTGTACTGACTAGTGAAAGTGGCCGCCTTCCATCCGTCCAGTGCATGTTTGAGCACTTGTAATTCCTAAAGTACTTAAGGTATAACTGTAATTATGGTGTTATTTTTTAGCTAACATCCTATACTAACAAATAACAACACCAAAAATCTATCTTAACGACCTAGTTTTCATGCAAAATTAAATTAATTGAAAAATGAAGGTGAATTTTTCACTATTTTTAATAAAAAAAAATTTTTTTGGCCTTGTTGTTCCAATAGTGGAGTCGAATGATTAGCTTAATTAGTTTGCTTATTTAATGAGCTCTCTAACGACATTTTTTTTGCAAGGATAGAACCGATAACAAACGTATAATTCCAGAAATATCACGTGCGCCCGTATTCGTCTGTTTGAAATTTTAAAATGGCAGCCATTTAATTATCGTTGGCACAAAAAAAAAATTGTATGGTAATTTATCGATGAAATTGATTGTAGTTTAAGCCCTTAAAAGCTCCGACACCGCTAACCAAACACCCTGTATATAAACGGCAATGTCCTGACTGACTGACTGACTGACTGACTTAAATCAACGCACAGCCCAAACCGCTGGTCCTAGAGAGTTCAAACTTGGCATGTACATTCTATATAATGTTTAGAGGCGCACTAAGAACGGATTTTTGAAAATTCATCCCGTAAAGGGGTTAAATGGGGGGTTAAAGTTTGTATGGGGAAATAAGATTAGTTGGGCTATTTTATTCGAAACTTCACAGGAATGTTTTTAATAATAAATAAGTAAACACGTGTTTCAGGTTTTTTGAAAATTCATCCCGTAAAGGGGTTAAATGGGGGGTTAAAGTTTGTATGGGGAAATAAGATTAGTTGGGCTATTTTATTCAAAACTTCACAGGAATGTTTTTAATAATAAATAAGTAAACACATGTTTCGGGTTTTTTGAAAATTCATCCGTTAAAGGGGTTAAATGGAGGGTTAAAGTTTGTATGGGGAAATAAGGTTGGTTGGGCTATTTTATTCGAAACTTCACATGAATGTTTTTAACAATAAATAAGTAAACAAGTATTTCAGGTTTTTTGAAAATTCATTCCCTATGGGGGTTAAATGGAAGGTTAAAGTTTGTATGAAGGAACCAGATTCGTTGGGCTATTTAATTCAAAACTTCATAGAAGTGTTCTTGCCAATGAAGATGTAGGTACTTATCTACATACCATGTTATATACGAGTAACATAGGTACGATGAATACGTAGATACTTTTAATATTAAATTTTGGTAAGTAATGCAGTTTGCTACATAAAAGGTCATTAAGAGGTTTTTTTTTTTAAGTCTAGACAAAACCATATTTATTTGTTTGTTCGTTAAAAATATCTACAATTTTGCATGGCGACATATGATTCAAAGCGAACGAATTTCAAATGTTTGTTTGACAGCTCGCGGACAGTACGTATGTATAAGCAGCGCAGGTAAATATGCGGGCCGCCTCACTGTAAATTCAGCTTTCTAATTCGTGTAGTTTATTTGCAATTAAGTATTTAATTATGTCATACTAATATGCTGTTCAATGAAACAGACTTCAAACAGAATGTAATAAGGTAAGATTCTACTTAGGTTTAGGAAAGGTTAGAACTGCGACCCCACACAGAAACGAACGGCTATCAAAGTAGGCTTTGGGTTAGATTAGAAATGCGACTCCACGCAGAAACGAACGACTATCAAAGGAGGTTCAGGTTAGGTTTGAATAGTAACCCCACACAGCAACGAACGGCTTTGAAAGTAGGTTTATGTTAGGTTTGAACTCCAACCCCACACACAAACTAACGGCTATTAAAGTAGGTTTAGGTTAGGTTAGAACTGCGACCCCACACATAAGCAAACGGCTATCAAAGTAGTTTAAGGTTAGGTTAAAACTGCGACCATTGCGATTCCACGCAGAAATTAACGATTATTCAAATAGGTTTCGGTTAGGTTCGAACTGTAACCCCACAGATAAGCAAACAGCTATCAAAGTAGGTTCAGGTTAGGTTCGAACTGCGACCCCACACATAAGCAAACGGCTATCAAAGTAGGTTTAGGTTAAGTAAGAACTGCGACCAGTGTGACCCCACACAGAAACGAACGGCTATTAAAGTAGGTTTAGGTTAGGTTAGAACTGCGACCCCACACATAAGCAAACGGTTATCAAAGTAATTTAAGGTTAGGTTAAAACTTCGACCATCGCGATTCCACGCAGAAATGAACGGTTATTCAAATAGGTTTAGGTTAGGTTAGAACTGCGACCCCACACAACAGCAAACGGCTATCAAAGTAGGTTTAGTTTAGGTTAGAACTGCGACCAGTGCGACCCCACATAGAAACGAACGGCTATTAAAATATGTTTAAGTTAGGTTACAACTGTGACCCCACACATAAGCGAACAGCTATCAAAGTAGGTTCAGGGTTAGATTAGAACTGCGGAATAAATATTACTAAATTTAAACCAAACTAAAATAAGAACCCGTAAAGGAAAACCTCAAGCACCATTCAAAATTCCCTGATTTAAATTTACTAAAAACTATTCCTCGACAGAATGACTTGTCGATGAAATGAAAATACTTGAACCGTTGTCTTTGAAACAACATTCGATTAAATGATTGTCAACAAGTCAAGGCGAAACCAAAAAAAAATATCACAAATATTAAACTTATTTCGGCCACTTTTGAATCTCCTGAGAAAGAAAAAACAAAATGGGATTCATTATTTGCAGGAAACCGTGTAACATGCATAATATATAACTACATACAATCGAAATGGTAACCTCCTTCTTTTTTGAAGTAGGTTGAAAACATTTTTTTTCATAGAAGTCCAAAATCTACGCGTGCGAAGCCGCGGGCAAAAGCTAGTTAATTAATAAACACAACAATCCTAAAATAAATACGAAAAATGTTTTTAGTTATTTTTAAGTAATTTGTGGATCCTTCAATGATTAGTTGTTTATAAATAAAATAAAAATAAATAAATTATTAACGGTCAGGACTTTTGTTTGTCTGCAAATGACCTTAAGGTGGATGTCCCTGTGCGATTTTCATACAAATTTGTCGACATTAACTCTGTTAATTAGTAGACTTTTTGTAATTTTGAACCTTGATAGTAAGTTGTACGTATCCCGTAGATGGCGCGTATGTAAAAAAAAGTCCAAAAAGTGGTATAGTATTTCTGAATTATCAATTTGAAAATTGATACAATTTCGCTCTTTGCCTTTGTATATGTGCGTGAATAATACTATCCATGAAAACTAACATGGAGGCAGATGACAAGGTAAGTTTAACCATATCCATCACAGATGTCACTTTAAAACTGCTAGTTAAATGACCTCACTAATTAGTAATATATTCGGTCAATAGATGGATTATTAAAAGTAAGCGTAATTCATAAAATAGGTAATATGTTGTTATTGTTTTTATCAAATAAAATATCCGGTAAAATTTTATCCCTCGATTCGCCAGGTCGGATCTCAAAAAACAATATATCGGTCAGTATTTTTTATGAATTACAGCCAGTAGGTAGTTAGGTAGCTACTTTTGTATCTAACTATGATGCTCACTTTAATTCTCATTTAGCGTAACTTGTACAACAGTTTGGAAGAAAGGAGCACATTAATATAATAGGTACTAATTAATATCTGAGAGGTAATAAATAAAATAAGTGGCTATAAATTAATAATAATAATAAACAAATAAATATATCGGGACATCTTCAGCTTAAATTAAGGCTTGTGTTGTGGGTAATAAGAAATAAGCGATGATACATATCATGTAACTACATACAGATACTTAAACACATAGATAGCCACGATCAAGGAACAAATATTTGTGATAAAAAAAATACACAAAATAATGCTTTCACTGGGATTCGAACCCGGAACCTCCAGCTTCATAGATAGGGTCACAACTAACTCGGCTACCGAGGCTGACGACTTTAATTTAAATGGACGCGTAAAATACTTTTTGGTAAGTGGTCACAAAATATTTTGTTCATTTGTCACAGCAAAGTCAATGTCATCTATGAGTCAACATTTTGCAATTTTGTTCCACAAGTCAAGGCAAAAGTGTTCGTTTCGAATAAAATCGATATCATAAACATGCCCACAACGATGGGCAGAACGAATAAAAATGAGTACCGAAAACACCGTTGATCTGGGGGGGAAAAGAAAAAGCGTCGAGTAGAAGCGGGGTTACTCCTTCACCATGGCACCACATAGTAAGTATCTCGCCGTAGCGAAAATTTAAAATTTGAAGCGTAATAGTTAAAACACCTATTTAATAAGTACAACTGTACTCACGTGTACTGCGATAAGAGTTTATCGGAATACCCGAGCCGCTTTTAAAGTAGTTAGAACATTTTTTCTTCTATATTTATGACACTCTCACATTTTACTCTCACATTAAATTTGCCAGCTAATCTTTGTGTTAGGTAACGATTCAAATGATTCTGTAGTAGATATACATATTACTACCTTTATTCTATTGCCAATTGCGACACGAACTTTGTCAGTTATTATTAATTTCAATAAAAAGAACAGATAGGGAGGTATAATAAATTAAATTCACCAATGTGACAATTTCAGGAGGATAGCAGCTTGGCGGGATATTAAGACCGACCAAACTCACGAGCCTGAAACATCAGATTCCACCAATCAAACCCCAATTATTTGTGCAACTAATACTCAGTGAGTGTTTACTACTTTTAGAGTTGTATAATTCATTATGGAATTCATATCATATGAACCTAATGTCGTCGTATTAGAGACTAACTGTAGCTTAAATAACTATGTGTAGGTACACATATATTGCAGGACAGCGAAAGTATTCAGTATGTTATAGGTGTGTAACTTGTCAATCTATAATATGTAATAGATAACAATACCCATATACTTTTCACTTGACATATTCCAACAGTCATTACTGTCATTAGACTTACAAAGCAATACTAAAGTTTTAGCTACGCATGTAATATTTTCAAACAATTTCATTCAAACTGTCCACTCAAAGACATTACCTTTTCAAATCAACCAATCACCATGTGAGACGGCGCTGCGCGCTGCATACTGTCGGCAACCTCTCAAAATGAGCGTCTCAGACCGAGCAGAGTCACAGTTAAAATTATCGTGTTATTGTGTACCTATGAATAATTAGTATATTTTAATTTCTCGCAATTAAAATAAAAAGTAAAGTAGCTCTGGTTTAGAAACCATATTACTGGAACAATTTGAAAACAAACGATGAAAAAAAAACTCGCGGTAATATTATGGCTTGTTTTAGGCTGTTATCAAACAACATATTTATTATACTAATATCATGGGGCATTCCTCCACAAGTCGACCTACCTAGCGTCAAGTCCCCGCCTCCTATATTATGGTGATATGAGCTAGCTTTATTGACTGCGTAACTTACTTTTCCTAACTAGTGCGGAGAAGTAAAATTTTGCGCACGCTTCTCGTACGTTAATTTCTCTTTTTAAGGCACTTGTTATGAGAAAAGTCGTTCGATACACGTGTAAAAACTTCTTTTTAACTCGGGTGATTGACTTTCATCCTCGTGGAAAAAATTTTTTTTTTGCACTTGCATCGAAATGCAACTACTACCTACTACTACTACTATTCTTCCCCTCTTGCTCGCACCAGTCGCGCCAATATGCGTGTGCGACAAGGATGACTGGAAAATAACTTGTACAAACATTAAGTTTAATCACGTTTCTGTAATATTATTATGAAGGCTATTCTTCTGTTTCTACCTATCGTTATCCCGGCTTTTGCCCTGGCCGTACCACCATGTCCGTACCTACCTTTCCTCCTCTTTGCGCGATCCTGGGCATCTTCATACTTCACTGTCTGTCCATCTGTCTGTCTATCACCAATATGTATCTAATGGATAATTAGTTGAAATTTCTCAGATGATGTACAGTCAGCAGCAGATATTGCTAAGCGGGCAGAGTTTTCAAAATAAACTATGCACGACTATTAGAGTGTGTTAAGATCATTGTGAACACCCTACTCGTTAAGCAATATCTGCTGCTGATTGTACCTACCTAAAATATTGCCGATATAACAAGAAACACTAAAAATAATTAAATATTTATATAGCTATGTTTTGTCGTGTTTCGAATAATAACAACATAATTTAAAAAAATATATTTCTTTATTATTGGACGATTAGTATATGAACAAATAAATATATTTAGCATGTGACCATCTTACACATATCAACCTAGTGCCACAATAAACTCCATCAAGGCTTGTGTGAGAACTAAACTACAAAATATGTAATACATAGAATAGATACATACAAATACTTAAATACATATTGAATAGTTGGAGTCCTAATTTTATTAATCTGTACGTAGGTATGAACATGGCATTATGATTTTAGATTAGGCAATCTCTTATGGACCTATAATGATAACCTATCAGGTTTTATACTTGCAGACTATTTTATTCAAATAATTTTAAATTTTATAGTCTACCTAAAACCTTCTCTTCTTAAATCACTCTATCGATAAAAAAAACGCATCGAAATCCGTTGCGTAGGTGTAAAGATTGAAGCATACAATAGGGATATAGGGACAAGAGAATGCGACTTTGTTTTATATTATGTAGTGATATGGAAGATTATAACCCCTTTATTCATAACCGTCTCCTAATTTAGCAAACTGTTTTTGGGGTTGCGTTGCCAAAATTGCAAAAAAACGAAAACCTTATATTCGTCAAGTCATGTCCGTCTCTGTCCGTGTCTGTCCGTCACATCCAATTTACTCGGAAACAATAAATGGAATACTCGGAAGTAATGATATTTGGTGAGGATTGTGTTGTATGAACCGCCAATGATATATAAGTAAAGATACGTCTTACTCTAACAAAATGAGCGAAATAAATACTTCACACCATACACCTCCTATAATTTATTGATAGTTGACAAACACTTATCTTCATACTTCATAATGCGTAAAAGAGATGGTAAAATACATATACTCGTATTTAATTAACGAAAAAGAGACAAGATGTATCTCTTATAGTTTTTGAGATAGGTTGTTTTAACTGTATTTTTTATGATAAATTGATAATGGTACGGAGTCCGACTCGCACTTGGTGGGTTTTTTAATTCATAATACATACATAATTATTATATACGTATAAAAATCAACTACAGGAAACAACGTATCACCTTCCTAGTAAGTTTGTGTTTCTGTTGGTCCATACGGAAGAAAACGTTGATTTAAACTGAATACCTAAATTCTCAAATTTGAAGTCTTCATGACCTAAAAACTAAATAAACCTCCACGTTAATGAAATCAGAAGATCTGTTTGTCTGTTCGTCTCTGTGCCTGTTCATAGCCTGGCTGAAAGTTATAGTTTGCCTGTCGATTTGCCTGCCCACCTGTTTTTCTTTGTTTGAATGCATGATTTTTGTACATGTGACCGTTTCAATTCGTAACAGATCCCTGTAAAATACACTGAGCAAATTTGATAGTCACCTACTTACCTATGTGGGGGAAGGTAGCCCAAAGAGGGCATAGCGCCCAAAAAGGGCACTGGATTTTATGTTGCCATTTCAAAATGGAGCGTGTTTGTAACACGTGACAGTACTCCCCGCCATACTCGCGCATCTCATGTCATTGGTCCGGCTAATATATGAGCACGCCGTTACGGTCTCTAACAAAAACATGTTTTTTGCGGTTTTTTGAAAAATATTTCAAGGTGTGAGTCATGTGTTTTCTCATTTTCGATGCTTCCAATGCTGTCACTAATGCATGTTACTTATTAATTAGTTATCTGGCCGTAATACCCTTGCATTCAACTCCTCGTGTCTCAACATTTTGAGGGTAGATTTTGCTTCTATTTTGTAATTGACGAAAAAGGCAAAGCGGGCAGGGTAATGTGGGCACTGTCCGCTTTGCCCGGTGTATTTTTTACAATGTAAATTTAGTTGAAAACTGGTATATTTATACAACTAAGCCTACCAGCATCCCAACGTCCCAGCAGGAACGTTGTTTTGAATGCCACGAACTTTAGAGGACCCACCTGTCAAGGACTGGATTAAATGTAATGACTGCGACTCGTGGGCTCATGTATCTTGGACATGAGATCCAGAAATCCTTTTATTGTAATATGTGTCAGGAAATTAAAATATATTTTAATATTAAAAAAGTAACTAATAGATGGTTATGCCTGAATAATATTCATCGTCATCAACATATCAGCCCAAAGACGTCCACTACTGCACATAGGTCTCCCCCAAATATTGCTACAATGACCGGTCCTACGCCGCCCGCATCCAACGATCTCCTGCGACGTCGACTAGGTCATCAGTCCACCTTGGTGGGGGGCTTACCCACGCGCGCCTTTCGGTACGTGGCCTCTACTAGATATCCTGTCCACCCCAACAGCCATAGGTTGTACGTGGAAATGTGCCCTGCCCACTGTCACTTCAGTTTAGCGATTCAGAGAGCTATATTACTTTGGTTCTGCTGCAGATGGCCTTATTTCTAATACAATCACGCAGTGAGACTCCTAGCATAGCCCTCTTCATTGCCTTTTGGGTGACTTCGCTTTACCCCAGCCCATGCCCGTTTTGCCCTAAGCCGATGCCCACTTTAGGCCCCCCCCTAGGGCAAAGCGGGCAATCGTAGAGGTTTTAAAAATTGCGTATAATTCTTTTGTTTACCATTTTTGGATAAATTAATCTATCCTCCATCGAAAAGTATTAAATAATGTACCTTTTGGAAAAAAAAGAATAAGCTAGCTAGGTTAAATACCACTTTTTTATCAACTCTCCCTTAAGGTGCCCTCTTTGAGCCACCTTCCCCTAAACATAATTATTGATAGGCAAGGTTTTGTATATTTATTTTAAAATATACTTTCTGCAAATAGGTAGGTAGTTAAAATATTTTTTGTGCTGTCCACATGGCTTGTTAAGAAATTAAAACTTGTTTGAACCCATTGAACTTAAAGATCTAGAGTATTTCCGCTGGGAAACAATTCTTATTATAATAAGCGAACTCTGATTCAGAAAATATTATTTTGCATCCGTCTGAATTTCACAACTGATTCTTGTAAAATGGTATGTAATGAGTATAAGTTGAGTGGCCGTGTGGTGATGGCAATAGAAATACATTTGTTACCACCCCAACTCTTCCCGTGGGTGCCCTAATAGTCAACTAAGGGATTCGAAGTGTCACTGACCATTATTTATTGAATATTGGATGATGGGCAACAGCTTGCCCTGCGTGGCGATTATGGGTATTTACTTCCTAATGCGTCCGTATGCTTAGGTACCTAATACGAGAGGCCTTTGTCCAGCAGTGGACTAATTATAGACTGATGATGTGATCTGAGTTTAAGTTACCGTACGAGCCCAACACTTGCCCCATTCTTGATGGTGGATGTGATAAATAAAATCACTGATCTATGGTTATGATATAATTTATTGTAAACTAACGCATGAAGAGTATCAGCTACGGACGTATAAACGTTAACGAATAAAGTAATTAAAATAAGTGTATTAAGTCAGCGTGATCGTGGGTACAGCAATTATATTTAATGCTGTCGGGGGGATGTGCAGTGCTTGCAATGTACAGTTACTATAACTTTTCTTATGACATACATAAAGAATTACCACATGACTTGATGCCCACCTGACGGTGTGTTTATTTTGTAAAGTTTAAAAATCATTGTTTGTATGTCTGTCTGTCTCTCTGTCTGTTTAGGGCTCCCTCTAATCCCTCTATATGGCATTTTTTTTTCGAAACGCTTATGTTATAAGAGACTTGGCATAATCAATTTTTGTAAACAATATTTAGAATATTACTTTGCCAGAAACTATTTTGGCATATTATTATTTAGGTCATGTGTTATTTCGCAGAAATTGGATTTCCATATTTTTGGCATAGGTACATAATTATACACGGTGTTACGCGAGCACTGCGAAAGATTTTAACTATGCATTCTAGACATCAAAATAAACACAAAATATTATGAGACCTTATGTCAATTCCACCAAAAAAAATTTTTTTCTTTTTTTTAAGGCCGATTTGAATATTTTTTAACATTTCCAGTACTTTTTATCATAACAACAATTTGTTTAAATTATTTATTTCAATTGTTTTTTTAGGTACCTACAGGTTATTTCGTCAAGTCTATTCGTATTTTTTGATTGTCAGGCAAAAGGTGTGGTAATATTAGAACACATTGTGGTAGCATTGTAATTCAAAAGAAGTTAAATGACGAGTTACGTCGAAAAACTTATTTCGAAAAAAGGTTGATTATCTCTGAAACCAAGCCGAATCCAGGAAATTTTATATAACATTAAAGACTCTAAATATGGTCAGGAATCCAGCATTAAAATCTTTCGGAATGCTGACGTGACACCGTGTATACAACTCTCCGAAACTTACTTCACATACATATATTTTACGTTAGGCAGAAATGCATTATCTATTATGGTAGATTGGGTTTGGTACATATACTTATTATAACGATGTAATAAGACAATGTTAAGAAAAAGATGAGGTGATTGGTTAGTTAGGTTAGAACTACGATCTTGACTACCGTTCATTATTGCTGTGGCAAACTGGGTAAGGTTAGACTAGAACAATTGCGATCTCATTAGGAATTCACTGCTACGACAAAGTGGGTTAGGTTAGAACTGCCATCTCATTATTAAGTCACTGGCTATATCAAAGTACGTTAGGTTACGTTAGAACTGGGTAGGACAAAGTGGGTTAGGTTAGGTTAGAACTGCCATCTCATTAGTAAGTCACTACTATCTCAAAGTACGTTAGGTTAGGTTAGAACTGCCATCTCATTAGTAAGTCACTACTGTATCAAAGTACGTTAGGTTAGGTTAGAACTGGGTAGGACAAAGTGGGTTAGGTAAGGCATCGGTCTCACCGCGAGCTACTAAGCTATGAACTATCGGCTACAAACACTAACAAAAGATACGCACTCCCGTGTAAATATAAAATATTTTAAAATAAAAATAAAACCGCCTTCAAAAATTCGCCCAAACTAAAAAGTCAAAAATAATTTTAGTTCCTACTTCTTAGGATTTCCTACACAAACCTTTAAACCTTTTACCCTATTCATTGAAAAAAAATATTATGGCTAGGTACCCTACAGATTTCTTAGAATTCGGTGCCAAGCCAAATACGTTCATTCAGGTATATATTAGATAGAGCTTTGTAACTTACTGTCACTCTGATTATGTTTTTATCAACAGAATGTTCTACCTCAGTCATTTTGATGAAAGCATAACCGGAGTGACAGTAAGTTACAAAGCTCTAGCCTCTATCAAATACAGTTATATACTCGCGAAGAGAACATATTTGGCTTGGCACCGACTTCTAAGAAATCTGTAGGATACCTAGCCATAATATTTTATTTCAATGAATAGGGTAAAAGGTTTAAAGGTTTGTGTAGGAAATCCTAAGAAGTAGGAACTAAAATTATTTTTGACTTTTTAGTTTGGGCGAATTTTTGAAGGCGGTATTATTTTTATTTTAAAATATTTTATTTTTTGCTTTTTAGTAGTGTAAAATCGTTATTTAGTATGCTCTAAATACTTATAATTAGAATGTACTGCACTGTAATAGGCCAGAAAACCTGAACTGGATACCTTAAATATTCAAAGAATTATCCCATTATGAAGGAGATATACATTGTATCATCAGCAAGTATGAATAATTTCAAAGATTATAGGTAACAGCCTTAGCATGCCTATATTATTTAAAGAATCATTTACCGCTAACCAACATGTCATAACTACTAAGCAAACACTTAAATAGATCTCGAAAATGTATGACAGTTGTTATATTCAAAGAATTATCCCATTATCAAGGAGATATACATTGTATCATCAGCAAGTATGAATAATTTCAAAAATTATAGGTAACAGCCTTAGCATGCCTATATTATTTAAAGAATCACTTACCGCTAACCAACATGTCATAACTACTAAGCAAACACTTAAATAGATATATTCAAAGAATTATCCTCCAACTCCTAATAGTTAAGGAGTTATACCTTTCGTCATCAGCTCACCAACATGAGACTATGACCACCTAAAGGCAAATACTCAAATAGCTTCCAAAATACATGAACTGTGTTATATTTAAAGAATTATCCCCCAACTCCTAATTTCTAAGGAGTTGTACCTTCCATCATCAGCTCACCGACATGAAAGGATGACCACCTAAACGCAAATACTCGAATAGCGTCCAAAATACATGAAATATGTTATATTTAAGGAATTGTCTCCCAACTCCTAATCTCTAAGGAGTTGTACCTTTCATCATCAGCTCACCAACATGAAAGGATGACCACCTAAAGGCAAATACTCAAATAGCTTCCAAAATACACGAAATATGTTATACTTAAAGAATTATCCCCCAACTCCTAATTGCTAAGGAGTTGTACCTTCCATCATCAGATCACCAACTTAAAACGTTCATGACTAGGCGCAAATACTTGATTAGTCTTCGAAAATAAATGAAAAATGTCATGTGTGCCTACAACATTTGAAGAGTTCCCTCGATTTCTCCAGGATTCCATCATCAGATCTGGATTCGGTGACAATGGGACCAAATAGAAGGTATACCCATTCAAACAAAAAAAGAATTTTTCAAATCGGTCCACGCGTCTTCGAGTAATCGGGGAACATACATAAAGAAAAAAAAAAGATTTCGACGAATTGTGAACCTCCTCCTTTTTGAAGTCGGTTAATAAAATATTTTAAAAATAAAAATAAAACCGCCTTCAAAAATTCGCCCGAACTAAAAAGTTAAAAATAATTTTGGTTCCTACTTCTTAGGATTTCCTACCCAAACCTTTAAACCTTTTACCCTATTCATTGAAATAAAACATTATGGCTAGGTACCCTACAGATTTCTTAGAAGTCGGTGCCAAGCCGAATACCTTCATAGGTATATATTAGATAGAGCTTTGTAACTTACTGTCACTCCGATTACGCTTTTATCAACAGAATGGTCTGCCTCAGTCATTTTCATGAAAGCATAACCGGAGTGACAGTATATTACAAAGCTCTATCAAATACATATAAGTACTCGCAAAGTGAACATATTTGGCTTGGC